>LUCH01001520.1:106456-129954 GCA_013368495.1 Paragonimus heterotremus
GCACTCGAAATGTAGGTGGCTTTTCATTAAATATTACTATACGGCTGCACGTAATTTTTCTCCCGACCATTCCCCGAGTGTTCCCAAAGTGTCTCCATAGAACTCTCAGGAATCACACAGAGAACGCTAAGAGAACACTCGGAGAATACTAAGAGATCACTCAGGGAACGGTCGTGCAACTAGAAATTGACTATTCAACGTATTCAGCGCGCGGCTATCAAGCTAGTCACGGGCTTTAGAAATGTAGCGTACGAGTCCCGACTTCACATTTTTGATCTATGCCCATTTGAATTTTGACCACTCCGCGATGATTTAATTTTTATGCAATTCTTCTTCAGAGCTGGTCTCGCTAAACAGTTCTTTATCATGGCGAATAATGACGGCCGGCGAGGACATAACAAGAAGAGTTTTGAGATTCGTCTTCGGATCTTCCTTAGGCAACAGTTATTTTTTTACAGGGTTATTAACCTTTGAAACAGTTTTCCTCCTGAGGTCGTTAGCGGCGCTTTTAGCCATCGTTTTAGAATATCAGTTAACTCTCATTTTCAAAACCTTTATTATGTAAGTAATCTTACTCTGTTTCTGATATTTACTGTAATCCCCAAGGGCGGCGCTACACCCTGTTTTCAATGACTGCCTTTCAGATCAACAGGCGCCCACTCGATGGTGAGCAAGAAAAACTGACAGGATCTGGGAACCTTGGTCCTCTGCCTCGAACCCGTGTATCAGTCGCTGAATAGCTTATATTAGTGGTTTGTAGCAAAATTTATGTTCACGAGGTGATATGAACAGGTACGGTGGTACTGACAAAACATCTCTGACGTCACAATGAGTTTAGGATTTTGGGGATGTCGAAGGTGATCTCACTACACCGTCCTATGAGCGACGGAAAAATGTTCAATTAGGACGCTCATGGGACACTCGCGGAACACTCATAGAGCGGACGTGCTAGCTGGGTCCTACGCATCAAAATTCACACAGTTTTCTCCACCGTTTAACGTATCTATTTTGTCCATTATTGTCTGAATAGATATTATCTCGTTTTCACTGTTTCCTCGTTTTGCGTTTTGTCTCTGTTATTTATCGCCTTTTGTACCGCTTACACTTGTCGCTTTTGTTCATGTGTCATAACGCAGTCACACGCACAACATCTAATAGCATCGGTGGATCGGAAGTATCGAGTGTTTGTGGCCGATTTGGCTGCTACATGACTGTTCAGAACGGTATGCAGTTCCAGACATGTCCACAGTGGTATCACTTTAGGTGTATCGGCTCTATGGAGGGCCAGTACACTCTGCTCACTTTTTAGAGCAAACGCGCAATAAAGTAACAATTTCCGGGTACACACAAAAGGTACCAGATGCGAAGTAAGAGTACGAATAATTGAGGGGGATCGAACATATATTATGCGGATATTATTGTAGATATCATCAAGTACTGAACGTCACCGACTGTCAAGCGCTCGAGCACGTGGGAAGTGTGAGTGGCGCTATTGGCGCGCATAGGTCTGCAGGCATTCAAACAGACAAACACGGTCGCATGCAGGTAGCGGACAGTAGACAAAAATCCTTACAAAATCACTAACAATGTGAACTACGATTTTCGGAAGATTTTGACACATCGCACGGCATGAAAACCAGGATCATCCCCAGATCACTAAAACTTAATCAGAGAGGCCATTTGTCTGCATCAGCTGTCGTTTCGGAGAAGACTGCATTCCTTTCGGGGCTGTACCCGTCCCGCCGATCGTCACCCTCAGTAAGGAGAAACAAAAAATGTTTAAGTGTAGTTGCAATGCACATGGCTATGGTTGAAAGAGTTCTGGTTACAACGCAATCGACTCTATCTGAAGTTATGTCAAAATTGAGCTCATTGAGCAAACATATTGCGCCCGGCCTTCCAGGTGTGGCGGTTTCTCGGAAGGCAGTGGCTATGCCTACAGCTCAAATTGAGGAAGCCGTAACAAAGCTGAGGGACAGGGAGAGGATGCTGGTTTCATGAGAACGACCTCCGACCACCTACTCTAGGTAAACAGATCAGAGCGGTGTTATGCATCTCATTACCTCAAGAGTTAACAAACTTGGTTTCTGCCAGTAGATTTTGTTCCAAAGCTGTTACAAAGTCAATGGGACTTTTTGTGACGTTACCTACGAAGGTTAGCACGGATAAAGTACTGAACTAAACATTTCAGCTAAAGAAAAGTCATGCTAATCTAAGAGGATTCTCGCTGCTCGATCCAATTGCCTTAAGTTATGATCAACGTAAATAAGAGGAACACGGCTGAAAAAAGAATAAACTTGCATTTGACCTGTTAAGGATAAGTTGTAATGATCTCCTTCGGTTCTGACCAGAGATGAGAGCGCATTTTAGTACACGGCGCACTAAGTCGTTTTCCCCAGGTACGAATTAACCAGACGCGAAATACAAAAGGCCGTTTAGAGAAGATACCGAATATTTATTGCAGGAAATATACTGATGGTCTCTTATTGCGCTAGAAATGACACCGACACGTAAGTTAGCTAGAGAGGCTAGAGACCGGCCGTTGACGAGCGATTAAACCGGATGTGTTGTGACACACGTGGCATGCAGACAAACAACCGGACAACATGCATCATGCGCACTTTCTTAATAACCCAGGTACAATATGTAACTATGCGTTTTGGAACTATTTTACACATCACACCGCAGGCAGGCCAGTGAAATCTCCAGGTCGCTACAACATAATGACAGCCGTTGGTAAAGTCTGCAGTCGGCGAAAACATAGACCAACAGTCATCCGAATCATAAAAGTGTATGATACAAAGGTGGAAGGGTTGTAGACGAAACGGTAGAAGAAGCGTAGGAACTCTCCTACAAAGTCTCACTCTGGATTGGACGAGTTACTCGATGGCAATAATTCAGAACACCACAAACAGCGCAGTACTCTTTATATTGCCACGACCGGGAAGCAAGAAAATGTACAGTCAGCAAGCGTCCTGTCTGTAGCGAGCTGTGATGAACATGGCTGATATGCTTTGTCTCTTTCTGTTGTGCAACTGTTTTACTATTCCAATATCCTGTATATTTTGGTGATACGTACGATTCGACAATGTACGTTCTGTGCTGTGTAGTGGACAAGTGGGTATGCGCCAGACCCTCGTCCACTAACAATTTAATACGCCTTTCCTGAAGAGCAATCGTAACGTAGTCCCAACAGTCATTGAACTAGAGAACACAGTGAGGTTTGGAAACAAACCGTATATTTCCAGCATGTATTTGGAAATATGATAAGTAGTTAGTTCTAGCCTAGTCTGGGATCAACGGCAGCAACCAAGAGGAAAAGAAGAGAAGCGTGAGGTGGGCTACAGCCCACTCGACAGCGCTCAAAAGCGCGCCAAGCGAAAAGTGCGTGAAACCTTCGAGTGCGTTAAACAACGCTCGAATAGGTTCGGGTTAAACGACCTTGAAGAATGAAATAGTAGATGACTCGTTTATAAAAGGGGGCAGGCATTCACTGCGTGTAATTAGTTGCACGACTGAAGAAAGTGGCACTGAGTTCGTATCAGGCCTCCTGTTGCAGGCGTACACAGAATAATGAGTACAGAACAGACAAGCATGAAAACACGGTTGCAGCCGGGATCCTTAGAGAAGCCACACGATCGCCGGTCACTACAGCTGTTATGTCTAATTGTGTTTTGCAATTCTTATACGTTCGATCTTCATCTTATATAGTTCAATACAATACAGTGGAAGGTGTGAGGCTGCAATCAGGTGCGTTTGCCATAGGTTCAGAATGGGACGACGGAGCTATGGGTGTAGGCACGATGCTGGGCTCATCATCTTCGACAAGGCTGGGTTTACTTCGATCATTTGAAACGACCTCGCGTTTGCCGTCACGTTTGGTAGAGAAGGACTTTCCGCCTCATTGTAACACTCGGAAGGGTCCTGTATAGGGCGGCTGCAGATGCTTAGTGAGCTGTCTGTGCGCATGAAGACATGAGAGCAGGATGAAAGCTTCTCGTGCAAGTGCACGGGTGACGATCGCTCTCGTGGTTGTACTGGACGTAACTGCCGCATGTGATTCGTCAGGCGTGCTACGTACTTTCCATAATCGACAGTTTTGGCTGCCAAAGGAGAGACTAGTTCGTTGGGCAATCGTAGGGTGTAACCATAGACTAGTTGAGCCGGTGCGGCCTGCAAGTCAATTTTGACGGTATTCCGCAACCCAAGAAGGACAATCGGTGAAGCTTCTTGCCAGGAGGGATTCGATTGCGCAGTGAGGGCTGCTTTCAACTGACGGTGAAAACGTTCAACCATCCCATTGGATTCTGGATGGCAGGCAGTAGTACGTATATGCCCATCCCCAATGGTATTAAGGAGATCACTGATGGGTCCGTCGAAATGCGATCTGTAGTCACCAAAGCGGGACAACCAAGTTGGGCTACTCATCGTTCTAAAAAGGCGCGAGCCACCGTTTCGGGAGAGTGATGGGACAATGGGATTGCCCCCGGCCACCTCGTGAAACCATCAACACAAGTCAGGAGGAAAGTGGAACCGTTGAGAGGCGGTAACGGTCCATCGAGATTGACGTTCGCGTCATGGAGATGTGCATCAGGTGCCGGGAAGACATCGATGGGACATTTAGTGTGCCGATGAACTTTAGAATGTCGGCATTCCAGGCAGCAGCGAGCCCAATTTTGGACGTCGTGATTCACTTTAGGCCATGTAAAGTGTTCAGCGATAAGTTTCACCAAAGCACGTATGTCAGGGTGCGATCGGTTGTGCAGTGCATTGAACACTGCACGACGAGACGATGAGGGTGTTATGGGCCTAGGTAAGCCTTGTGAAACATCACATAGGATGGTGCCCTCAGAGGAAGTTAATGGAACAGGCTGTATTTTGAGTGAGTTACGTCGACGGAGTTGCTGTATCTCGAGGTCGTCTGTTTGCGCAGTGGACACAGTGGCCCAATCAAAAGGACTAGGCGTAGAATTGCTCACCTGGTATACCCGTGAGAGGGCATCAGCGACAGGATTAAGGACATTCGAGACATGCCGTATATTTATCGTAACCTGAAAGCTACAATACAGGTGCCTGATTTCGCTGAGGGAATACCTGTCGCACGAAGAGGTTAAAGAATACGTAAATGGTTTATGGTCAATGTAGACCATGAACCGTCGGCCTTTAACAGAATGCCGAAAGTGGCGTGTAGCAAGATAGGTGGCTAGCAGTTCTCGCCCAAAATTACTATGTCGAGTCTCGGTGGGTTGCAACCGTTTCCGGAAGAATGCGAGGGGTTGTCAACTGCTTCCAACGTACTGCTGTAACACGGCACCAACAGCTGTATCGGAAGCGCCAGTTACGATGGACAGCTGAGGGCTAGGGTCTGGATGAGCGAGCAGGACTATTTGGGAGATAGCCACTTTAAGCTCCCTAAAGGCTGTACGCGCTGAATCAATGAATGACAGTTTACGATCGCCTCAACGGAGGAGATCGGTGATCGGCTGCATAATATGTGCGCAGCGAGGGATGAATCGACGGTAATAATTTACCAAGCCACAGAATCTGAGAAGCTGATTAAAAGAAACAGGCTCAGGATAATCCTGGATAGCCTTGACATTGGAAGGAAGGGTAGCAATTCCGCCGGTTGAAATTCAGTGACCTAGAAACTCTATGGTCGGCTTGCCTAGTTCGCCTTTCATCGGATTGACTGTAATGCCCTAGCTAGTCAGTCAGTCTAACAAACTACGCAGATGCGACATGTGCTCTTCCTCAGAAGAGCTAGCGACCAAGATGTCGTCAAGGTAAGGATGGACGAAGTCCAGACCGCGGGTGACTTCGTGTATGAAGCGTTGAAAAGTCTGGGAGGCATTGGTTAGTCTAAATGACATTCACAAGAACTCGAAAAGACCAAATGAAGTAATCACAGTGGACTTGCGTATGTCTTCCGCCGCCGCTGGAACTTGATGATAAGCGCGGACCAAATAAATTTTGCTGAAGATATTTTTACCCGCGAGGCAGGTCGTAAGAGCCTGCACGTGTGGAATAGGATATTGTCAGGGACCGTTACTCTGTTGAGACTGCGGTCGTCAGCACAAGGACGCCAGTCTCCCGATTTCTTGGGAACCAAGTATAGAAGTGAGGCCCAGGAACTATCGGAAGGGAGAATATTCTCGAGTTCAAACATGTGTTCGAACTCTGTCGTAGCGACATTAGGTTTTTCGGGGGCCAACCTGCGAGGCCAAGCCGATACGGGCGGGCCCTTGATTCTTATATGGTGTGCGACATTTGAAGTCACGGCTGGCACTGCATTCGACGCCCAAATCAATCGTGGGAGCTATTGAAAAAGTTCCGCAAAAGACGACGGAGCACTCAGTGTCGCGTAAACAGGACTGAGAGCTGCGATAATCGAGCGATTGCCCTTAATGTTCAGGTGTCTAACGGCATCGATTAGTTTCCGGCATCGCGTATCGACTAAAAGGCCAAATTTCAGGTGGAAATCGATACCGATGATAGCAAACGGAGTAACAACGACAACGAAAATCCAACGAAAGTTTCGTCGGAGACCTAACTCCAACGTTGACGAATGTTGAACAAGCGTCTCGATAACGGTGCCGTTGGCAACAGGGAGATGAGGAGCGCCTGACCGCGTCGCCTCGGAAGGGGTCCGTGGGAGTGCGGTAACCTGTGCTCCTGTGTTTGCCAGGAATGCAGTCCCTGTGGAACGATCCCGAACAAACTTAAGGCGGCTAGGGGTGGATGCGCCGACGACGTACGTCGCCATCACGCGTCGGCGATCCGGTTTCCCTGGAGCGGTGAGGGAAGCAAACAGGGGATTTTATATCTAGTGGCTTTAGTACCATATCGTTCATGGTACCAGCAGAAACCTTCACGAGGAGGTGAGTTGCGTTGACGGGGCCACCTACTGATACGCCGACGCCGTGGGGATCGCCCTTGGGAACGGCTAATAGACATACTGCCTAAATCTTCGCGTAAGGCAGACGTATCCGTCCATACAGTCTTGACCTCTGTAAGGTCGGCTGATTGCGAACGTACAAGTCGTTCCATCGCTGAGGTCGTAGGAATGGCACTTACCCTAGGATTGTTGGAACTGTGCAGAAGTGGCTGGAAGCACTCGACCATTTGGTCGGCAATTTCCGCAGCCTCTGATAGCGGTAGTGAGCGAGCTACAGACACAATAGCTTGAGTTATCTCCAGAAGCCCCTGTATCGATAGCTCTCAGAGTAGTGGCTCGTCCATGTGGGAGCCACCGAGGAGTTTCTGCACTTCAGGGAGCAACGTAAAGAGGCATTCGTCACCCAGCTGTAATCCGCTGAAGAGCTGCTTTGAGCGGATCTTCTCTGATGGGTGGTTGATTAACTCGGCTTCAAGGCGGATAAACCACAGTAGGGGATGAAGCTCCAAGAATGGAGGAACTTCCAGGGTGGCTGCGCCTAATATATGCCAGTCTAAGTGCTTAGTATCTTCCCAAGACGTGGTAAACGCTCAATAGCTTGTGATATGCAAAAACGAAATATATGGAGAGGGTGAATAAAAGTGAAAATTTGGTCAGATCTACTATACAACCAAAAAAGTACAATGCGGTCAGTAAAACCAATAGAATGCCGTATAAAAAGGTTAGACCAAGGATCTGACTCACTAACTAGTGTGAGACGAAATAATGAGGGTAAAATACGCCGGATCACCGATTGAAAATAACGGACCAAATTCCAGGGAAAACGATATTGTCAGGCTCACCAGTTTGCAGGAACTCTCCTAAAAAGTCTCACTCTAGATTGGACGAGTTACTCGATGGCAGTAATTCAGAACACCACAAACAACGCAGTACTCTATATATTGCCACGACCGGGAAGCAAGAAAATGTACAGTCAGCAAGCGTTCTGCGTGTGGCGCGCGGAACGGAAAAGTGAGGAATTTCTACGCTAGCGGAAAAAGGGCATACAATTAGGCTAATCAAACATGCCTCATCAGAAGGCGTTAAGTTGTACAACAAAATAGCGACGAAAATCAAACTGTTCTAGGAGGTCGCTACAGTTAGAATCAATGCTTTCGCCGGATAAGCAACGAGCATCAAAGTTGGTCAGAGTACGTCAGATAAGTGAACGTTGTCTCGCGTACGCATGGCAAGCTACATCCAAACATAATCAATAGGCTATGAAGAAAACAACACCCATGCCGTTAATGATAGAGTGGGACGTGCTGTCCATGTTCACATTATACTGTAGGTAGAAATAACCAGCTGATCACGAAGACCCTTTCCACCGGAGGTACCATCCGGTGAACAAGCTTGACAGATAATTCAGATGTAGAACTAACCAACAGACGTGGCGGCATAGCTTTCAGTGAAAATCACCCCGATATTTATTGTACAGTGCAATGCAAACGCAACGTAGTCGAAAGTTCCGGTTCCAATTACACATCCAAAACCACACGAAGCATAGCCTTTCTTTAGGATATGAATATGTATTCCACCGCGGAAAGTACGGAGGAAGCATTTTTAAAACCTAAAAGCGATTAGGATTGCAAACATGATGCTTTCATCGAAGAAAGGCAAAACGTTTTGTCAGCAAAAGTGCGAATATGGACAAATTTTAGGCATGGCTGATTTTCCTCATTGCAACACAACTATTATACTCCATAAAGTCATTACATTTGCCTCGCAGTATGCATTTCAGTATTTCATGAACAATTTGAAAAATCTCTTATCGCGCTTAAACAGACGTTTCCAACCCGTTTCGGCCTTGAAGCACCATGCTGGCGAAATACAATATTGCCAAGGTTAGCTAAAAAGAAGTCACTCCAATCTAACAAAAGTCACGCTGGATTGTCTATTGCAAAAGCGAAACAAACACACCCAGTCGGATAGAACAAGGTTACATATCGTATCTCACCCAAAACTTCAAGCCAACGTAAAGGTCCTTGTCCCCGTTCTCTGGAATAGACCAATGTCCCCGAACGGATCAACCCTGCACACCCACACCCACATCAGAGGCGGTTACCCCTATCCCCTTGGGTGTCCAACCGTCCTTGGAGTCTCACGGGTCTGAAAAATTAGTTGTCAAAAACGGCACAGACTGGCACTCTAACTCTACATCCCCAACCATTCCAACTCCAAAAAGTCCCTGTGAAATTTATATTATTCATTAGTTTTACAACCCAGTGAGTCCGCCTGCGTTACCCCCAGTACCTAGAAAACTCATAGCTGACCGCATTTTCTTTAGATCGACCGGGCCCATACTGTCGTAAGTTCTCATCTAATCTAAAATCCACCCAAATTTTCGAGGGCACAAAACTGCAAACCATCCTCCGGTAATTCGGAAGGCGAAAGGGGCCCGAAGTCCGTCGACCTTGAGCCAGCAAAAAATGACGAATCGTTCCACAGGGGCACTGATGTACACTGAGGCTGTGACGAAACGGCCGTTATCCTTTAAGAGAGCTCATATAACTCACTTTCCGCCTGCGTACTCTCTCTCTCTCGTACGTTACCAAGATTGCTCTCTCGAGCTCTTTCTTGTGCTGTGCTGTTTCTTTTTCATCATCATCGTCATCATCATGGACAGCAATATCTCAGTGGGTAACGCTGTTGCCTAACTGCCACACAACCATGGAGAAGAAAAAAGCAAACCATGGATAGGAAGGGAGGAGAAAAGGAAGAAGAGGACGGAAAAGGACGTGACACCTGAGAATAGCTGCGTCTGTATCCAAACACTAGACATCAAGGAGCCTAAAAATTGCAAATAAACATCGAAGCTCTAAGTGAAAATAAAGTGTCATCGGCAAGACAGCTTCCTTACGATCTTCACTGTTGTTGTGGAACATATTTGTGAACTACAATAATTCTCGATACAAAAATAAAGAGTGAAGCCAAGAACTGGACTTAACAAAGATTGACAATGTTTGTGAGGCATCCGATGATTCTGGAATGTATTCGGATTGTTCCAAGCGTTGCTGAAGATGCGAAGTAATTGAGCTGAAAGTTAATCCGACAAATAGGGTGTTTTAAACTGGATGGCAACCACTGGCGTTGTAGTAAGAACCAGCAGGCACACGTTGCAGAGTATTTACGAAAACGTGCCGTGCTGTTTTTACTCAAGTCAAACAAAAGCACACAATGTGGTCTGATTCAGCAGTTACGCGATGTTATCAAAATGAAGTACAACATAATGAAAACTCTACACTGTCGAGCGTTGTTAACCGCGCTCACGTCACAGACAACTAGGACAAACAACGACAACCTTCACGCCATTGAACTCGATTGGCCGCCGTCTCAACCAACGTCTCCAGCCACCGACTCGGTAAGTCTCTGTAGACCCAGTCCGGGGGGCGAGCCCGAAATACAGTGGCCAACACTCGCGAGCGATTTAATTTGTTAACACCAGGTCATCATCTGTTCACGTCGCACCTTGCGCCAGCTGGTTGCAGTGTCGGAAGATCGATTCACCGAATCTAACGCAACATTATAGTCGAAAAAATAGGGCAACTGTTAATCGGGTGTACATATGACGCTCCTCCAGAATTTGACAAGGAGTAAAAATGTTGCCTACACATCTGTGTCCACGGCAAAACCCTGTCTGTTCCTTCCTAATGGTTGCCTCCCGGGCCGCAGTGGGTCGACGAAGTACAATGGACGCCAGAACTGTAGTTGTGGCCAAGGTTAAACTAATTCCCCTATGGTTTTCGCAACATAACCGGAACCCTTTCTTGAATATGGAAACCACTATCGAGTGACCTCAGCACAAAGGGCTGGTCTCCATCATCCACACAAGTTGGAACAGCTCAGTCAAGAGCACTGCTAACGCCTCCCCATCTTTTTTGGGAAGTGTCGGCATGAGATCATCTCGACCAGCAGTCCTGTTGCGTTTGAGAACAGAAATAAAATTGCGGACCTCAGTTTCAGTAGGTGTTTCCGAGCCTACCGAAAACAACGCTACAACGCTCGTTTGTGGTGGTAACGCACTAGACGCAGGAGGCCAACAAAACTGGCCCTCAAAGAGTTGGGCACACCACTCTAACCTTCCGGACTTATTACAGATGAGTGCGTCATCTACTTCGCTGATAACTTCACTCTTAGGCCGTCGTCTGGAGAAGCTTCAGTAGTGAGCAAATGTTCCCTGAAGCGAAAGCAATTACCGTTTTCTTAACTTCCCCCATTAAACAAACCTCACGATCAACGTTTAAGCTGTTTCAGTTTCTTGTGGATCTCTCGTATACTTGCTATATAAACTGCCTGGAGGAGTGTTGCGTCTAGCTCCTGACAACTCGAACGATTTCTCCAAGATTCAATGTTTGTGCACCCCACGTTCCTCCGTTGCACGTGCTACAGTACATACTACATAAATCGCTTATCAGATCCCGGTCCAGCGGTATTGAGGATCTTCGGGATGAGAATTATCAAGACGGCTTTTTAAGCCCATTTGATACTTATGCTTTATCGACGGTATGGCTAGTTTCATAGCAGCCGGTCGTTGCTGTTGATGGGGTCGCTGCAGGGTAAAAGTGAGAGTAAATCAACGGTGCGCTAACACATAGTGCGAATCTAAGTATGTGCTCCAATAAGAGTCCTGAATCGAACCACGCCGCGTACAACCAACAGACATGTGGTCTTTATGAGACCAGGACTGTTTTGGAGAGGGTGGGCGCCAATTCTAACAATGACGTGCACGACACCTAAAACTAATGCGGGCTAAAAATAGCTCATACTCAATGCAGAGGTGTAACAATTACTCGTCATTATCCGGACGATGTGGAACCATCTCAAAATTGCCACCTAAATTATGCTCGGCCAAACAAAGACAGACAAACTGGGCGTTCCTATCTTCTGTCGGAACCACTATGTCAGAAACATGTGTCGACCTGAAGAGAGCAGTCAGTTCCGAGTAAAACGTGTCCTCGAAGCCGGCGCCACTACAGTCAGTTGGAGCATAGGCAGACACAACGAATAAATTTCTGAAGGTTTTGCCCGTAGAGCTGGTCTCAACAGAATCTGTTAAGTGGACGGCACAAAGTCTGCTGTTTACAGGAATCCAATCTAATGATGCGGCTGAGATTGTCGTGCTGATGACTATACCTACTCCAGGTTGACCAGTAGCGGCGCTGATGTAGTTACTCGGGGTGCATAACCAGTATCGAGTAGAGAGTGCGAGCGCCGTAAGTTCCGTACATTGACGATAGTCCTTGACTGTGGTCACTGAAACACAACGGGCATCGACATTTTATGAGTCTAACGTTCGAGCGCAAGCGGCCTGTTGATCTATCTGTTTTATAGTGCGAACGTTGAAGGTACTTATATTGATCCGCTTTCTGGGTAGGAAGCGACGGAGGTCCGAAGCTGAGTGGTAAGAGATGGGACTTACCAGCACAATGTTATTACCATAAGCTATATCTATTAAGGGATCTGCAGAGTAATCACTTGAAATGGAGGTCGGGGGTCATTAGAGCCAAGTTTGATAGGACAGTGGAGGAGGAGGTCAATAGTAGCATATTTCCGCCTATCCACCGCACTGTATGCAGCAAATAGGGCGATCCGGTTCCCACTGCGAGGCGGCCTATGCAGTATGGAATAAACACTGTTGTGAGCATTCGCAGTTGTGTTTGGGCCGATATACAACCAAGACTTCCAGGTCTAAATAGGAGAACGATTAGAGTTCTCTGCCAAAGCCTTTGACTCAAAAGCCCATACCTCAAGACAGCGGCTGGGTAACAATGTATCAGAAGTGGTACCTTTTAAAAAATGCCAACTTTTTTTCATTTCCCAACCTGGAAAATCAGGAGACTGTGATTTGTCAGACCTCTACGTATTAGCCTATCTGGAATGAGTGACTCTGTCCGTGTGGAGACTACACCGTCAACACCGTCCCTTTTTGCACCTAGCCAATTGGAGAGTTAGTTCTCAATTGCGCGTACATTAGCTGTTTGAACCTTTCAAACCAACTACCAGAGATCAGACAGTTGGTCCACAACACAAGCCCTCATATTCTTGCTTTAACAGAGACCTAGCTTTTCTCAGATGTCAGTGATAATTATGTCCATGTTCCTGAAAACTAAATATACCAAGCAGTCTCCTCTGGTGAATGCATAGGAGGTCGTGTTGTCTTTCTAGGCCAGAAGCTCTCGGTGCCGACTGTCATAGGGGAGCCCACTTCCCCAGAGAAGTGCGACGAGCTCTAGTTCAAACACCAAGTTCGTGGACGCGACGCGCTCCTTGGTGTTATGTACCGCTCGCATTCGTGCAGCGCATCTGACGACAGAGCCATTCTTATTGCCCTGGACCGTCTCTCACCTACGGTCTTTTTCCCATCTTCTCATTCTGGGTGATCTTAACGCATTCAAACTCAACCTAATAGTTGTTTTTCATGAGGACGGTTACTGTGGATTTTCAAAATACTAGGCAACGTTTATCCACCGGAAAGCCTGAAACGGCTTGTCAAACTACCTACACGACACCCTCCAGGAAAGTCACTCTGCTTGCTTGATCTGTTTGTCACGAACGAAAATCACCTGCTGGATAGAATGGTCATAAAACCAATTCTGGGGCTTAGTGACCGCATGTTACTAGCTCTTGGTTTTATCTGTTACTGGTTCCAAAACGCCGTAACAAATACCTCATTTAGAAATTTCCAGAAAGCAGACCTTGACGCACTGAGGACATTCATAAGTGCACTCGAACTTGTGTCCGATTCAGTGAACTCAAGTCATTTTTTAAAGCTGCCGTTCTCGACGCTGGTGAACTAGCTGTTCCCTGCAAATCATAGAAGTCCTCTCACACACCGCCTCCGTGGAACATATGTGGCTTTATTGACTTACATTTCCGTCTATTCTCCAGGCAGAAACCAACGGGGAAATCGGAGGTTCTAGAAACCTCTCACTCTGTACGAAGCAAGTGTGGGCGGAAAATTCGTGAACACACCCAACAGTATAATCAACGATCCAACTGGTAGCCCACGAGGATAAAACTTTTTCTTTCAAGTACACGCATAACCAAAGAACTAATCCCTCAGCGCTTTCTCTGCGGCTTCTCAACGGGGAAGCCGTCTCCAGCCCACAACTGGTTGCCTTGGTGTTCAGAGAATACTATTCAGCAGCTTTCAGCATGGTTCCATTAAACTGGTATTGGATTCTTCCGGGGAGAAACTTCCAACACCCACTCTTGACAGCTGAATTCTCTGTGCTCCATGTTCATGACCTCTTGTTTACGGTTGGTTCTTATAGCGCAATGGGACCAGACGCGATCCACCCTGGAATCCTCAAAGCAGTGACCCTTGGTTTTCCAGTGCCACTGTATAATATGTTTGAACAGACACTTCGGACCAGCTATTTTCTGGTAGCATGGAAAGAGGCCACTGTCACAGCTATACATAAAACAGGCGATCATCACTGACCCTCTATTTAGCGGCCGATCGGTCCCAGCAACATCCTTGTCAAAATAATAGAACGCCTGTCACATTGTGCCATCCTTAAGAATTTCTCCTCTAAAAACCTCTCCTCTATCCAGCATGGCTGTCTTCCCGGCCGGTCATGTATACCTAATATGCTAATCCTCATGGATAGCCTGGTAGGGGCAAAACCCAATGGTCACACCTCGGATGCCTTTATCTCCGACCTTGTCCAATCCTTTGAACATGTTCCACACGATCCTCCTGTACATTACCTAGCAGCTTATGAGATCCAAGGAGGAGTTGTTTACTGGATTACGTCCTCTCTTGGTGACAAAACTTTCGGAAGAAAAACCGGACCGGAGCTCTCTTCCCCTCCCCTTCTTCAGTTGCAGTTCCTTAAGAGTGGGTGCTTGTTTCGTTGTTGTTTCTGGTTTGCATTAATGACCTCCCTGCCCTTATTTCCAGCAAAATTATCCTTTATGCTGATTATTTGAAAGTACGGAACGCTTGCTACCCCAGTGTATTATGGACTGACCTTGGCCGCACTAAGTGCTTGCTGCTGCGTGTAATCGGTCGACCATGAATGTCTCTGTCATCCTTTAGTTCAGAAAGTTTTCGTAACCATTGAAGTTGCTGAAATTTTGTTACATGTTGCAGCTCCCAAAATCTTGAAATTCTGTTTCTTGAAGATTTTTTGTTTCAGTCTTCGGAACACGAAAGTAAGGAAGTTGCGGCAGTTCAGCGGCATAGGAATGTGGTACAGTACGCTGTCGTGTGATTGACGCCATTTGAGTTTTCGACTGTGTAAGTTGTGTGCATGACTTACTGGGCGTCTGGCTCATGCTTGTCGGTTTTTGCTACCATTTCAGATTCCCGTTTGGCCCTCGTCGTTCAGTGAAGTGCTGTTCTATAGTGCCTCTACTCAGTTGCACTTTATATGGATCAATGGAAAAATAACGCAGAGTCGCATTCTACGTTATTTCAATGAACTGAAAGTGAAATGTAATGAAAATGGATGTCATAGACCTGGAAACATACTTTTATGTAAATTTGGACGCATTTAAGCAGGAAGGGATGATTATAATATCGACAATCGAACTGTCGTCGAAACATGAATACTAAGCTTCTTATAAACCCAAACATGAGGAACGCATGTTAAACTACTTCACTGTAGCACAGTGCACAAAAGCTAGAGAAGTATGTCGTGTTTTACCAGTTATATTTGCCATGCTTTAACATTCGCTGGTACCATTGTTGTTGACTTTTCCATGGAATTAAGATGTATGCTGGAATAAAGACGAGGTGACCTGCAGAAAGAATGACACTGGAGAACACTCCAAGCGGGAATGTCTGCGATAATTATAACGACAATTGTGTACATCATGTAACAGGCAAACCAGACATTCTGGCTTTGTGTGCCAGTTACACTCGTAATCCAACTTTGAGCAACGTGGAGACACCGAGGGACAGCGTTCTTCTGAAGTACGAGTTCCAACGATAGTCCTGTGAAAGTAGACAATAGAAACCGTCGGGCCAAGTAAGAGATGCACACGACTTACACAATCGAAAACAAAGGTGGCCCAAACAACGCGGTAAGACGATACGTTACAATCGCTGACATCGTGCCTCAATGCCGAAACGAGTTGAAAACGGCCGTTTAGATGTTTCATGAACCACTAAAATGCATACTACTGGACAAATATATAGCATTCACCGAGTATAATAATTGTGTTGCAATGAGAAAAATCAGTTATACCTAAAAATTGCCCACACTCGCAATTTTGCTAAGAAAAATGTCGCCATTTTTTTTAACAAAAGCATCTTGTCAGATTTCCTGATTGATTTTACGTCCTGGAAATGCTTCCAGCGAAAGTTTAGTGGGGAAATACAAATTCTTACCTTGCAGAAGCGCTCAATTTCCTGTGGTTTGGGAGATTTAGTTGAATGTGTAATTTTCGACCACGTTGCGTTTGCAGCGCGTTGTACACGAAATATCACAGTGAGTACTAATGAAACCCATGCCGCCACGGTCATTTGTTACTTATTCACTTGAATTATATGTTCATCTCGGTTCCCTTATAGTATTTCCGGTGGAATGGTTCTAAGTTATCACTTGGTTGTTTTAGAAATGGATACACCGGTGTCCAAGCTAGCAGAGTTGGCTGACAAGATGCATCACAGTTGTGCTCCTCTGCCAGCGGATCAACGAAAAGCGTCTTGCAGCCGCCATATCCCCCAATAAGATACCTCCAACATGATAGAGAAGTTTTCACAAATGTCTTTGCAGCTAGCCGCTCTAACTAAGTGGCTGGCAGACGAAAGGTCATCAGCACGCTCAACGCCCAGCTCACGAAGTAGGCTGTGCTCACGACAGTTCGATACGAGTGTGTGTTATTACCACCGCTGATTTGGCACGTGTACACGCCGGTGCAATTAGCCTTGTTCCCTTCGGAACGATAAACAACCAGACGGGAAAAGACCAATCCAGTTAGCACTGGTAACGGCTGCCACTGTCCCATACGTATGTCCCCTGTTCTATGTATTCGGCATTTCAGTGTCTCTCAATTTCCTCATCGATTCGGGCACTGAAGTTAGCGTTAGTCCACCCATTAGTAAAGCAAACAGCCCCGAACCGGTGTCCAGCACCCTACGGGCCGCTATTCGCATCGTCATGCAGACATACGGAGAGAAATTGCTCACTCTTGACCTTGGTCTCCGTCGGAAATTCCCATGTAGTTTGACGGTCGTAGATATACAACATCCAGTTATTAGCGTTGATTTTCTCACCTCCTTTGGACTCGTGATGGATGTAAGGACTGGAAAACTGTTGGAGAGCACAGCAACTTTGTGCGCCCACGGGAAGGCCACATCGGTTAGTTCAATCGAATTACGTTCGACCTTAAAAGACAACAGATTCGCAACTCTGCTTCGACAGTTTCTACGTCTTATCAATTCATCAGGCTCACAGTCACAAGTAAGACACGATGTTTTCCACCAAACTATCACTAAAGAAGCACCTACCATCGATCGTCCCCATCGGCTACCACCTGAGAAACCCAAAATCGCCAACGCCGAAGTCGGGGACCTTCTGCTACTTGGTACTATCCAGCCTTCTATCAGCCCTTGTGCCTCCTTCTCGCATATGGTACCTAAAACCTCCCCCGGCGACTGGCGTTTGTGCAGTGATCACCGCGTCTTTAACAACGCCAAATTTCCAGACAGGTACCCAATTCCTCACATTCACCATTTCTCTATCGCTTCACACAATGTGACCATCTTCTCAAAACTCGATTTAGTTCGGGCATAACACCAGATTCCCATGGCTTCAGGAGACGGATCAGAGAAAGCAATCACCACCCCGTTTGGGCTGCACGAATTCGTCCGAGTGCCATTTGGGTGGCGAAATGCAGCTGAGACCTTCCAGAGGTTCATGGACCAAGTCCTCCGGGGTTTGTACTTTGCGGCTGTCTCTAATGGTCACATTCTCACGGCGAGCAAGAATGCACATAAACATATGTTATACCTCCGTGCGGTTCTCGAACGCTCTGATCAGTGTGGCGTGGAACTGATTCCGATGAAGTGTGTTTTTGGAGCAAACCCAAGAGATTTTTGGGTCGCCGAATCACTGGTGATGGCACTGAACCCCTGCCAGAGAAAATTGCTGCCCTTAAAGATTATCCACTACCGCAATCCCAGAAAAGCCTACGCCAGTTTCTGAGCATTGTAGCTCATTACTGCCGTTTCATCCCGCACTGCTCGGAATTGTTGAAACTCCTTACGGATTTGTTAAAAGATAAGCCGAAACAATTCGTTCTTCCACTTCCGGCTGAGAGGGAATTTCTCGTAGCTAAGGACGCGTTATCACAAGTAACAACTCTGTCACAGATGCATGTTGACGAAATTTCGGATGTCATTTTACAGACCGATACATCCCAATCAGCTGTTGGTGCGGTTCTGCAACAGATCGTGACCGGCCGAAACCAGACTGCCATTTTTCTCCAGCAGGCTTCAGCAAGCACAAACGTGCTGTACTACCTTCGATCGCGAGTTGCCGGCTATCGTTCTTGCCATTAAACAGTTGCGTGCCAGAAGGCAGGCGTTTTGTTGTCTCTACCGGCCAAGAACCGCTTGTTCATTCTTTCAACATTAGGTACGACCGTTAACATCCAACAGAAAATCGACAGTTGGATTACATTTCCCAGTTCACAGCGGACAAACGATATATCGCAGGAGATACGAACGATTTCGCGGACGTTTTGTCTAGAGTTACGTTAAGTGGTCTCTAGAAAACTAACGTCCGTGCGTTCTGCAGATTACACAGAGTAACGCCAATAGTCTTCGTTCTGAGCGTCCACACCCTAATCAACACTCTAGGGGGAAGTTCTGTGGCGTTTTGCACAGTATTTTCTATTTCATAAATCTCATTGTTATTCACACTTTTCACTTTCTTCAACTTCACGTGTACAGCCGACGTTTAAACCAAGTTAATCGAACTAATCGATAATGAAAAATAAACAATTCCTACCTCTCGCTTCGTGAGCCTTGCTTTCTCTCTGCGTTCAGTGTCGGTAGTAAACAGATTTTGGGAGAGTTAGAAGTTAACGGAATCAACCAGCTATTGCAGCAAATTTTCCTATTTATCTGTCGTGGGAGTTATCTCAGTTGCGGCCTTCAAGATTACTTACGAACAACACGATATATTGTATCCTTTGGATATCGCATTCAGTGTAGTGGAATTTCGGACCAACGCGCATTAACAAACTACTGTGAGTCAGTGGTTATCATTTTCATCATCTTTCGATCCAGTATTCACCCTTGAATTGTATTTAACGTTTTGATACACTACATCCAACTTAGTTTCCTAAGCAATGTAAATTACTACTGCCGTTTTATCCTGCACTTTTCGGAATTGTTTAATCCCTTGACTTTCCTGACCTTATTTCTAGCAACATTGTAGTAACCCCAGATAACTTATCTAAGACGAAGATGGATGTAACATTTCCAGCGAGACAGCCAACTAAAGATTTACCCTCATCCAGGCTGCAGGTCGAGAAATTCCCCACATGTGCTCCAAAAGGAGGTAATGTCCAGAAGTCCTCCTTCAAAGCTAGCACATTGTTGCGTCTATCCAACAGTTTCTTAGGGAGCGGACACGAAGACTCAGAATGGGCATGCAAATCAGAGCGGGTTGCGGTAGGCGCTGCCGTGGAGGGCCGGTCTACTCAAAAACAGTTGGTTGTTACCACTCCAAAGAGTGGGGTAGGCCCTCGGACGGAGCGTCCGAACTTGCCTCCCGTCACAACCTTGTGTTGACCTCAAGGGGAATAGGTGAGGGGAGACTAATTGTGGTCCGCACTAATGCGTGCAGCGTTGGAAACAAGTTGGGAGGACTCTCAGTGGTCACCACAGATGCGGATTTCATAGCGGTTACTGAATCTTGGCTGAAGCCGGAGATGGACATTGAAAACCACCGTCCACCCGGATATTGTATCTACCGAGCGGACGGACAAGATGGAAGGAATGGAGGAGGGTCCTTGCTTCTAGCTGTGCAGCATCACGAACAACGGTCTGGCAGAGCGCCTGTAACACCCGACGTGCAAGTGGTTGTTTGTTTCGTGCAGTTGCTGAACGTGACAGTGTTGATTGCGTGCGCCCATAGGAGTCTTTTGGCGATAGAGACCGCGGATGATGAGCAGTCGTCAGTACTGCGTGATCATGCATGCCGAGCACAGAAGATCCTTTTCCTGGGAGATTTCAACGCACCCGAAGTTGGCTGGATGGAGAAGCATGCACCGAGGTGGTCGTTCGGTGAATCCCTCCTCAAATTCCTACACCCCAAGGCCTTGGTTCAGCACTTAAATCAACACACCGGAGACCTGGCCAGACAACAGCTGCGCTGGACCTAGTGATGACTAGGAATGTGAATGAAATAAACACCCTCGAGGTCGGACATCACGGGGTCATTAGGCTGACAATCACGTTAGCGACTGTTAAACCCCCGCATAAGTGGCGTCGAGCTTACAGGGAAATTAACATTGACAAATTGACCATGGAGGCGGAATTACAAGCATAGCCAAAACTTGGGCAGGATAACGATGTTGAGACAATTTGGGCCAAGCTCAAAAGCAATTAACTGGAATTAACCGTTAAGTCTGCTCCACTTCGGAGGGTTATACGCCGCGGGACACCACCATGGTGAAAGCGCAGAGCGAGTAAATCTCAAACCATGAAGCGTAAGGCTTGGAAAAGATTCAAACGCACAGGTGGACATAAGCGTTATCTAGAGTACATACGGGTGCAGCGCAGGGCTAGCCAGGTTCAGCGGGTGTGCCGACTGGTATATGAGGAGAACATGGCGCAACGAGCTAAGCAAAACCCAAAGGCGTATTATAATTGCGTCCAGACCAAAGCCTCCCTCAGAGTGTCCGTTGGGTGCATTAGTAACGAACAATAGGGAGAACATTTCCACTAATATAGAGATGGCCCAAGCGTTGCTCCAGTTCTTTGAGAGGGCGTGCACGTGGGATGCTGGCAGGTCACGGCACGTTGACTTCGCGCCTGATGTACCCATTATGGAGGAGGTGGTAGTCACTGCTGGAGAGGCGCGGGGTCAGTTGTCTATACTGAATGTTACGAAGGCAGCGGGCCCAGATGACATTCACCCAGATGAGATTACTCTAAGGTTTGAAAAGGGAGATTATGTTGAGGTCAGCTACTTGGATTTTAGAAAGGCTTTCGACTGCGTAAATAACAGACTGTTAATGTTAAAATATGAAGCATTTAATATATCTCCAGGTGTTTTGGCGTGAGTAAACGAGTTCCTGCATAACAGGAGTTTTTTTGTGAGGGTGAAGGGCTCCACGTTACAAAATGCACGTGCCATCATTGGTGTTCCCTAAGGGTCAGTTCTAGGTCCCCTGCTGTTCCTGATCTACACAAATGGTTTGGCGAAGAGGATCAGCAGTCCCTGCTACATGTTCGCAGATGATGTGAAACTAGTGGGATGCCCCAGCCAATCTTTGGTGCAGCAAGACCTCGACGAAATTTGTCAGTGGACAGTTGACTGGGGACTCCGGTTAACGTTTGCAAAATGTAGACAACTTACGGGGGTCTTGACCAGGGGCTCTCCTAAGTGGATTGGAGAGTCTGATACACGTGTGATCATTCCAAATCTACCGAGATGAGGGATTTAGGAATACAGGTCACTGGAGACTTCAAGGTGTCAACTCAGCGTTTGTTTACACCCCGTAAGGCAAATCGGGCACTCTACCAACTGAAGAAGACAGTGGCCTAGGGAAAATCCAGCGTCCCTGTACCTCTGTAGAAGGCTTACGTGAGACCGCATCTGAAGTATTGTGTGCAGGCCTGGTGTCTTTATTTGGTCAAGGGTGTTAAGGTCCCAGAAAGGATGCAACGTGGGTTTACGAAGTTTTTTTGTTGAACTTTGGGGAATGGATCACTCCAGCAGGCTTAAACACCTTAATCTCTTCTCCTTAGAAAAAAGACAAAAAGGGGAGACAGAAATTTTTCAAGATCCTAAGTAGATTACCTGAGGCAGGGGAGCATCTGTTTACTCGCAATCAAAACTCGTCGCTGAGAGGGCACGAGTTGAAGGTTGTGAAGCAAAGAGTTAAGACTCAAATCCAGACCAACGTTTTCGCATACAGAGTTGTGAACAGTAGGAATAAATTACCATCCAAAGTGGTGTTGGCCAACAAGGTTGCCGACTTTGATCGCAAGCTCGATGTTTGTTGGTTAACATTATTTTCGGATGCGGAGTGGTAAGGTGACCAGGATCTTCTTAACCTGATGGCAACCCTTTACCTTTCCTATGTCTGCATCTCTTTCTAATGCTTCTCACCTCTTCTTTATTACCAGTTATAGACAGGTTGCGTAGGACTTCATTATTGGTTATTTGTCTCAGCTGTTCTTTTGCCAAAGCCAGGAAGTATTTGTATTCTGTCATCCAGGAGTCTGATGGAGATATGGTGGCACCAGCATTGGCATTTATCCTGCCTCTTAATCTGAGTATACCATGATTGCTGACGGTGATTCCAACCCCAATTCCCTCCATCACTGAACCCCTGGCACCCAATAGATTGCCTGCATGGCCCTGCTGAGGACTTGGTCGGAGAAATTTTCGCTGCTCTTTCAATAATCTACTGTGTTCTACATACCACTGAAGATCCCAAAACACTCCTGAAGGGAGATTCTACGCATCGAGATACGGAAACCTCAAAAGCTCCAGCTATCTACTTCCGTTTACAACCCACTGAACCATTGAAATTTTTATTCTTCATTTGTCGCAGCACGGTAGGGTCATCTGAGATCACTGGTGCAAGATTCAGCAATTCAGCGATTGATACACGACTTCGAGGCAGAGGCCCAAGGGTCCCGGATCCAGTCGGTTTTTCTTGTTCAGTATCAAGCGGGCGTCTGTTGATCTAAAAGACATTCATGGAAAACAGGGTGTAGCAGCGTTCTTGGGAAGCACAATAAATATCATAAAACAAGCTAAGATTACTCGTATAAAAGGTTTTTTAGAAAATGCGAGTCAAGTAGTGATTTGAAGCCGTCGCTAGATGCGCTACTGACGATCTCAGCAGAGAGACTGTTTCAGAAGTAAACAACCTTATAGGAAAAGAACTGCTGCCTATGAAGGGTCCTACGACGAAGCTTGAACAGCTTCCTGCTGTGTCCTCGCCGACCGTCATCATTCGATACAGTGAAGAACCGATCAACGAGGCCTACTCTAAAGAGGAAGTGTGTGAAAATTAAATCACCGCGGAGCCGTCAAAATTCAAGAGAGTATAGGTCAAGAATTTCAAGCTGAGACTCGTACGCGACGTTTTATCGGCCTGTGACTAGCTTGGTAGCCACGTTTTGAACACGCTCAATGGCTAGAATATCTTTTTTCAGACCGGTATACACGACCTGATTTGCATACTCTAGGAGCGGCCTTAAATAAACCCAGTACAGCGTTTGGAACGCTTTCTTGTCTATACGGGGAAAAGTGCGCTTGATTATCCTAATAGAGGCAAACCCTTTTCTTGCCGCCATCTCGTGGTGGTGCGCAAACGATAGGTTAGACAACAACCAGATGCCCAGATCTATCTTCAGATC
>LUCH01001521.1:35607-47424 GCA_013368495.1 Paragonimus heterotremus
GTACCTTTTCTAACTCCGTTCTTCCTGATACGGAAGACAGCAGTGCCGCAACTATAAAAATAGTTCTGTTGTACGCCCATAGGATCGTGCCTCACTATCTAAGCAATCCTACGCGGTCAGTAGTGCGACATGGAATCCTGAGTGTAATCGCTTTTCGTCTGATTGCTCTCCGTTGACCTGTTTGACGAGGTTTCACCTGGAAAGGCCGGAGTCCTAATGATCGTAGCCCGCCGGATTGAAACAGTACACAAGCCCGACCACCTCGTCACGGTATCCGTATGGGTCAAGTAACAGTGGGTATGCAAAAGTGAGAATAGGAGAGGCATTCCCTTTCGTGTCAGGTGTGTGCCGGCTTACCGACGCTGTTTATATCTGTTCGTTTTTGTCAAGAATATCGGTTGAGAATCGCTCATTTGATCGTATCTATCGCAGCTCACGTGGACTTTTAGATTGGCCCACTTTGTATGAAAGCTGTTGGAGCGCATCGTTAGTTCGCACTTTTTTCAGGGGTTGATAAGCACCCCAGTCCATATTGGCGAGAGAGGTATGTAAGCCGTTACTCAGTTGACTTCACATTGTAAACACGGCCGGACCATCACATCTAGACGGCTGCGATTGTTTGTAAGTAATGTTCATGTCTCGGGTGTCGTTTTACTCTTACAACTTGGTTGTTTGTGAAGTGTAGACGCCTTGATGTTGTATGTTTAAGTTCAAGCACGAGGGCTTCTTTGGAAGTTGGATTCCCTGTTTCCTCTCTGACATATAAACCTGAGTTCATCCGTTTCCCCCATCAGTGTTGACCACTGATATACTTACGTCGAGAGTGATGTTAAACAGTTGTCTCAAGGATAGATGCAGTGACCAATCGATTGTCTCGCGATCAATCCGATGTCATTTCACTCTTTTGTAGCACTGGTTACGATGATAGAACCCACCTGACATCAAGGTACTGTCACTGAAGACAAATGCAGTAACTGCACATTTCACTCTCAACCATTGTTCCACCCTTTATCCATTCCTCATCGTGCTTACTCGGCGCCCCAATGAAACTAACAGGGGATCGATTACTGTTTGAACAACATCCTAAAGTCGTTCGAAAGTACCACTTGAAATCCTAGAAACAAAAAAGTAGCAAACAAAGCCTGCTTCCGGCCTTAATACAACGCAGTGTATACAGAAGTAGTAACCAGGTTGGGTAAGAAAAAATGTTGGTCAATAGAGGTTGCGGATTGCGTTTGCTAACAGTTACACACGCTTTGTCTCAAATTGTGATGTTATACGCAACCCACGTGGTCTTTGTTGTGTTATATATGTTTGTGTCCGCACTACGTTCTGAACGCAAAGGTTAAGATTCGATCGGATATTAATTGCTTCAACAGCGATCAGCTTCCGGACTCCTACTCTCTTAGATCGATTTGTTAGTCCTCGATAGACGATCCGAACTGCATCTTCTTTTTATTGTTATCATTAACTCATCTGACCTGCTCTCAATCGGACTGACAGTTTTGGGCAACGACTGCATAATTGTTGTCACTCGCGTGGTTCGCAATCTCGGCTAATTTTTCTACTTACTCGGTTAATTACTTTCATGTTTTTCGCTGTAGTTAACCTGATAACCAAATATAGGAGAAATCTTGTTTTTTGCCTTACCACCCTCATGACATCCTAAGCTCGCAGCAGACTGAATTATTGTGCTGCTGCCTCTTGTGTACTACATTTCGGCTCGTTTCATATCTTTACTTGTTTTGACTATACCATTCATCCCAGTAGTCAGCTATAGACAAATTGATCTCCATGTTCTTCACAACTTACCGTCTAGCGTTACACTTAGCTTTTCGATCTGGTGTTAGTTCATCCTAACCTGGCACTATAACAGGTTTGCTTTGCCGTATATTTTAAACAGGGCAAGAAATAATTGTGGGCCTTTCAAATCACACCAACGAGGATGGCGCACAAGCAGTTGCTCGTGCATTTCCGGAGTACGCCACTTGCATGGTCGAGGTACGTGCTCCGTACCGATCGCTTAAGGATGCCGTCGGAGTTGCTGGAATAAACGTACTTGCCGTGGGCGAAAGTGATGCAGCACGTGCGATGCTCAAAGTAAATGGTTGTTGCTGTTTTGTTGTCCAACCTACCGTCAGTTCTTACCATAATACTCGTTCGTGAGATCCCATTTGATAATGCATGCATCACGCTTTTTTCCTAGTTCTCACCCTCGTAATCATCACGAACAACCATACTGTATACACCGGTGTTTGGATTTTCGATAATAGAAAGAAAAGCAAACCTTAACTAGGTAGCAAAAGAAAGAAAAAGGACGGAACTCAATACCACAGATACATCTAAATTCAAACACTTAATATCAACGTACCTACATCCTACACACAAACGATCGAATCGCAAGTAAAGGTGGTTTTCCATCCATAAATAGCTTCCTTGCTATTTTCAGTGGCCCGCTTCATTGATTACATTTATTTCGCAGATACCTCATCCAAACAATGACGATGTTCTCGCCACTGAGCTGGATTAGCCCCTCTTTCTTCTAACATCTCCGGCCACTGTCTTCAAGAGTTGCGAGGGCCCCATTTCGAAAGACGAATTTGACCAACTTACCAGTAGAGGTTATCAGTGCCCTGTAACAAATTGCCATTTGCTCACTCGGCATATCACGCCAGTAGGCTTCGGTATCCGTAGACACTGACGTACATTTTAGTTGATTAATGCTCATTCTTAATACATAAACCAACACCGTGGACTAACAGTGCGCCAATAAACTGGCTTGACCATCGCCACCAGATATCCGACTTCTAACTCGTTGGTGTAGGTTAGTGCAAGGGACCAGAGACAAACGTTAAAGATCGTTCACGTTCTCACCTCTTAGGGACTAAGTTTTGTAGTCCCAAAGTGATGTACCTCTGTAGCGAAAAGGCGTTCAACAAAGCACAATCTTTATTGTCCAACTCGCTAGTACCCACGCCACACGTGCGCTCGCTATTTTGAATCGCAATTCCAGTCCACAACACCCCCAGGTTTCCGTTCACACGTCGTGTGCACTTCTACCCGGTTTAGGTGTGTGATTTACGCCTTCTATCCGGGGGTTTTCCGCCCGCTAGTCCTCGTCCGTTGATCCGATTTCTTCCAGCGATGACTTGTCCGGTCGCTCGTGCTGTCCTCCGTCCATCCACTATGGGCATTGACCGTACTCCACAGCCGTGTCGAGATATTCCTGCGAGTGTTGGAATAATCAGGCCTTCAATTTGGTCATCCATTCTATTTCGACTGCCACGTCTCGCCCGTTGGTCCGATCCGGTCGAGTGATGACTCATCCGGTCGCCCACGCCGTCCTCCATCCACTCGCGGTGGGTTTTTGAACGCACCTCCCCCTGTGTTGAGGTATTCCACCGAGAGTTGGAATGTACGCACTTCCTGCCTGACAGTCCACCACACCTCTCATAGTCACCCTACATGCGCCACTCGAGCTTCAGAGAGATGCACTTGTCAACAGAGGTGTTCCAGATTTTCGACCGCCACAGTTTGCTTGTAAATAGGGATTCTTTATCATTTACTGGGTTCCCGTCGCCGCTAAGGCGAACGTCCCAGCGTAACCGACATAATTATATTACCCAACATCAAACCTACGTAATCACATTGGTTTCGTCATCATCATAGCAGCCATGACCCTGATCAGAATGTACTGTGGCCTGGGCCGCCGCTCACCTCAGCGTGGAATATCCTGGAAGAAAACGCTACTAAGAAGCTTTAAAATTATTAAAAGAAGACTAAGCGGAAGAATTAGAAATGGTCTGGATACAGGTACGCCATTGACTGCAACACACCGCCATCTCGGATAGCGTCTCTAACCAGTGGTTTGAGTGATTACGAAGACCCATCCAAGTAGGCGACCCCTCTCCATTTTGCTCAATGGAGCAGTCAATGTCTTCATATTTCGTGACCACGTTGCTGCTTGACCACCACGCGGTTTTACTCAATTGTTGGTGGCCTCAGCATATAATGCCCGATACGGTAAACGATCAGATGGCATACGGAGTACGTGACCTAACCATCGCAAGCTGTGTACTGTGATTAGTTGACCAATTGATCGCGCATTCCGGAATACGCGCTGGCGAACGGCCACATTGCTCACTCGGTCGGTCCACTTCATATGGACTAATTGGCGGAGACAACGATAGTCGCATACAGCAAGTCTGTTGCAGTTTTCCTTGCGAACAGGCCACGTTTTCGAACTGTAGAGCAAAACAGAACATACATGAGCATTATATGCTCTTTCTTTCAGCGACAGTCGAACGTCTTTTCGACGCCTCAGATGACGCAGTTTGGCAAAGGCAACGCGTGCCTTTGTTATTCCCACTGATATCTCATCAGCAATATTACAACCTGACGAGATAGTGCTACCCAAGTATGTGAAACTGTTCACAGTCTCAAGCG
The DNA here is from genome assembly GCA_013368495.1 of Paragonimus heterotremus. NCBI lineage: Eukaryota > Metazoa > Platyhelminthes > Trematoda > Plagiorchiida > Troglotrematidae > Paragonimus > Paragonimus heterotremus. The sequence goes on from LUCH01001521.1 coordinate 40,054, forward strand.
AATTACCTGGAATGAAGAAAGTAGCAGTGGAAATGCCCCAATCCTGAGGCAACACTGCACTTTGAAGGTGCGAAGCGCATTCCATACAAAGCAGCCCGGCCATTCACCTTATTCAGCATGGTCTGCATGTTTTCGGCAGAGGGGCTAAGTAAGACAATGTCGTCCGCATACTCCAGATCGGTCAATCCAGCTCCAGGTAGAAGCTCAACCCCAAGCCCACTGTAATCTCCAAGTGCACCTTTTAGAGTGTCGTCCATGACAAAATTGAACAGGAAGGGCGAAATCGGACGCCCGTGATGAAGACCACTAGAATTGATGAACGCCCCAAGACAGTTGTCCATAAACTCTCACCGTGCTTGCAGAATGAGTATACAGTGATCTCAATAGATTCACGTATTTCTCTGGTATTCCCTTGCGAAGGAGACAGCTCTAGAGGACGTTACGTGTAACTGAATCGAAAGCAGCCTTCAGGTCCAAAAAGACTACGACTGTCGGCAGCCTGTAAGTGTGCCGATGTTCCAAGATCCGTCGCAAGGTAAACGTGTGATCAACTCACACCCGACCGGACTGGAATCCTGCCTGTTCTTCGCGTATCTGACTTTCTCTTGGCTTAGTGAGCCGACGTAGAATGAGGCCAGTGAGTAACTTGGACGCAATTTTCACCAAACTGATGCCTCTGTGGCTCTCACATAGACTTCGGACCCCCATTTTAAAAATGTGAATGGCCGTTGATAGGCACCAATCACGAGGTATCTCTTCAGTCTCCCAGATTGTCCGGAGGAGTTTTGTCAGTTCTGATATCAACCTCTCGCCACCATCCTTGTAAAAAGAGAGGTACCTCTTCAGTTTCCTAGATCGTCTGGAGCAAATGCATCAGTTCTGAGATCAACCTCTCCCCACCATCCTTGAAGAGAGGAGAGAGGAGGTCTGAACCAAGAACCTTATTACGCTTCAATAACTTGAGCTTCCGACGGAGGACCGTTCGGAATGTAATAACTGACCATCCGGGTCCCGTCGTCCACATGATCTGGTTGAGGCCAACTGAACTGTTCTTCGAAATGTTCAGCCCACCTGTCAAGTCGGCGCGACTGACTGATAATAAGTGAACCATCTTTTTCAGATATGGTCTCACTTACATCGACTGGACGGCCAGTAAAACCACTACTCATGGAAAAAAGCATTCTGCTCCTTCCAAATAAGAAGGCATTTTCTATCTCCTTCGATTGTTCGACCAACTATTGCTCACGGTCTTTGCGCAAACTTTTAGTCAGCTTGCGTTTAATTTCTCGACGGTCATCATCATATTCAGTATTAGGTGGGATCGTTCCACGCATGTTAATGAAGTTTATCGACGTGACGGAAATCCAGTTCTGTCATAACTGAACAGCTCCACCGGAACATGACTGTTCACAGCATGCTTTCATAGCTTTGGCGATTTGTTCCCAGTGTTCGTTAGGATCACTCGTCTGACTCGAGCTGGGCAAATTGTTCATCAGCGCCTTCTGGTAAGCGTTCTTTACACCCTCATCGCTCGAATGCCAGTTAAGCACCTTGCATTTACGAGCATATGTCCTCTGGACAAATGATAAAACAAAACGGGCACGCACAACAACAGGTGGTTGCTCCAAATGGCACGACAGTCGTTAACAGATTGGCCCCACCTGTAACTCACTGCTGTATGATCCAGCTGTGTCCACGGCTGAGAAGCACACGGAGTTCTCCATGTATCACAGTGTTTCTTCCTGTGTTGGAATGCAGTGCTCGAAATATACAAACCGTGGGGAATCGCACAGCTGCAGCAGTCTGTCGCCATTGTCGGTGCGTTGTGCCCGGACACCAAACATACTTCCCAGCCCTTTCCCCTCTGGGGAAAGGCGACCAAGTTGTGCATTAAAATAGCCCGCTAGTGTGGTAATGTCTGGGCGTTTAGTTTGCTTCGGATGGACAACGATGGCGTCATAGAACGCATCCTTGGTAGAATCCGAACAGCTGTCCGTTGGAGCGTACGCCGATATAATGACTACACAACGCCTTTCTGATTTGGGTTGACATACTTTGGCCGATGTGTTGAGTCTGACAGCACACAAGAGACGGTCAACTGGGATCCAATCGAGCAAACCTTGTTATGCTTTGGATATCTGCGATTCCTACTCCAGATTGACCACGAGATTCAGCTTCAGCGTCACCAGAATTCCTGAGAGAGAAGTGCTTTAATCGACAGTTGTCTAGAGGTGAGTTCAAATGGATAACCGTGCTAGAAGCTTAGAGTCGCTTCTCCGACACATAGCATGCATCAAGCTCCAGAGTTGTGAGAGTACTTGCCAGAGCAGCTTGCTGACCGACTTGTCGGAGAGTGCGGACATTGAAGTTGCCAATATTTACCAGTTGTTTTGGCCTCAGAAAACAATTATCGCTCGAAAGCACATGGAAGGCGGAAGAAATAAGGGGTGAAACAGTAGGAGAAATTCGAGATAGGTTAGTAATGTCACTGTCGAGAGAACGATAACTTCTGATACTTCCCGGTCGTTTATGCCGCGGAAGGGTTTGTCTAGATAGACCCACCCCGAGTCTCTGACTGAAATGTCTGATCTGCGAGACAACAGGATACAGGGTTTTCTTGGGGGACCCTATCCGGAGCCAATGATTCAAGGGTCTGACTCACTTGGTAACGAGGCGTTTGCCTAGCCCTAGGGCTCAGTGAATAAGACACTGATGTCTCATTCTGACCACTGCTGCGCGCAATGGATGTGCTCGAAGCGAGATAACGGATGTTTTTCGACCGTATTGGATAATACGCCGGCGGTCACTGTCAACTGTTGAGTGGTTGGAGTGCTCTTTGTTTGAAGGTACCTTTTCTAACTCCGTTCTTCCTGATACGGAAGACAGCAGTGCCGCAACTATAAAAATAGTTCTGTTGTACGCCCATAGGATCGTGCCTCACCACCTAAGCAATCCTACGCGGTCAGTAGTGCCATATGTAATCCTGAGTGTAACTGCTTTTCGTCTGACTGCTCCCCTTTGACCTATTTGACAAGGTTGTACCTGGAAGGCCGGAGTCCTAATCATCATAGCCCGCCGGATTGAAACAGTACACAAGCCTGACCACCTCGTCGCTTTAGAAGCATATGTCGGGAGGAGCATTTTACACTTTAAGGCTGTAAAGCGCATCGTGACATATTTTGCCGATCGCGAAACATTTTGGTATCGTCCGTTTTACTTAGAGGTTTTTAAACTGCTATGATTTTTGATAATCGTGGTCAGTATACTTATGCAAATTTATATTGGCATGCTGTAAATACCGTAGACGGCCTTTAACAGATGAGATCGATAATTGCGAATGTGGACAGGCTTACTTAGCGCCGTTTTTAGTCACGCGTTCCGCCGTAAACCCTAACCGGAGTTGAAGTATAGGCAAAGCGTCTGCCTATCCTTTCCTAGTATCTACTCCCCACACTTAATCGATTAGGCATATCATATAATCGGGGTCAAGCTAGTGCTATGGTTTCTATAAGAGTCTCTTATGCTCTCCTTGAATATAGGAATTATTGTCAAGTGACCATGTCTGCTAAGAGGATTGTGTCATAGCCTTGATTAATGCTTAACCATCTTCTGTGAAATTGTTGACACAAGGTCATTCGGAGCAACAGCGTTATTGCGGCTGAGAACCGTAATGCGCTCCCAGACCTTACTATTACCAAGTAGTTCGAAATCTGCTGACGATGGCACGTCATGGCTTGCTTGTGGGGGTAGTACACTAAAGACAGACGACCGAGTGAACTGACTCTGTAGTTGTTCGACTCGGCGATCTAACGTTCTAGACTTATGTGTGAACATGTCATATACCCTGGTGATAGTTACATTAGCCGATTGGCGTCTCAGGTCAGTGGTGCAAATTATTTTAAGGAGTGCTAGTATTCTCTGAGACAAAAACGACTTCCACTTCAATAAATTTCTCATTTGTCCGAGCTTTTGTTTCAGTGATCACGTTACTTATGGATATCCCTCTTCAACTTGTTATGGAGCATAATGAAGATTGTTCAGTCTGATATTAAACGAATTTATGGACTTCTGGAATCCAGTGTTTATTAAACCCGGAAACCACTGTGCCTCATGCTATGACACCTGCTGTCTGAATTGCACACAGAATTCACCTCTGGTAGCAATTGGGGTCTGCAATTTTACAATTGCGAAGTGTGCATCTTAGGATAGTTTGGTGTACATGTTTTGCAGCAGGCACGTTCATACTTCTGACTAAAACTACCGTCAAAACCGCGCGACAATCCAAGAGGAGCTAGCAAATTTGACTAGATGGCACCTTATCGCGAAGAAATAGTATTAACCCTGACTCACTCACTCGCCATCTTACAGCACAAACTTTCGGGCTAAAACTTAGCTTAAGTTGCTCTCCTGTCTAAGTCTCGTCGTCTTGATAATATTTCTAACTCACATATAGCCCATGCTACTAATCCGATACTGCACCGGCCGCATCATCTACTGTACCCAGAGCAGTAGATAGACAAAAATTTACTACCGCTGGTCCCTCTTCCCTTCCGTATCCATTTTACCCTTTACCACACATTTCTTGTCATTGTTCTAGGAATGTGGCTGGTCATAGTACCATTTTCTCAGTAAGTCTGATTCCCCACGCGCATCCTTCGGTCCCCACTGATCTCTGCTTAGGCCTTGAGTACAATTAATATGGATGTTTTCAACGTTCACACTCTAAACCAGATACACCAACAGGCCGCGCTTGCCCGTACGTTAAACTCGTTGTAAGCTGAAAATTTGGTCCTCTTGATCCTTCTTCTTCATGGAACTGAATTGTTTTCATTAATTTGCCCCCGTTTTCTTCGTTGTGTATTTCTACTTACTTAGTACTCTGCCACTTCGTGTATCGTTGTCAAGACTAACTTCAGCTTGAGTCATAGTACCCACGATACGGCTCAAAACTGGAAATAGTTAGTAGTAATAATAATAATAATATTGTAATGGAGCTCAGCCAAAATCAGGGTGACTGCAACGTTTTCGCTCGATTTTAATTACATGATTTAATAATCCATTTTCTGTTTGTTGTTCTGACTCATTATGTTCCCTTTGCCTTGTTATACATTACAGAATACATGTTTATGACTAGGGTGAATGCAACAAATGATATCATCCCACGATCCTTTTCTTCTGATTTGCTTTTCCAAATAGGTCGAGAGAGCTGACCGTCTCAAGTTTCTTAACAGACACATCTCTAAATGAATGGTTAAGCAATATGATTGCCTCATCAGTTTGAAATGCATAACGGCAGTTGGGCGTAAAAAGCTCAAATTCTAAAGTAACTAATATGATTATAATGTTCTCATTTCATTATTGCCAATGTTTACGTAAAAAGAGCACCGAAATCTACGTTAGAAAATTGGACAAGAATGGTCAAGAGTCATAGTAATGTTGTTGTTGAATGTCTGAGATAAATTGTTGTGTTACAAAAATACTGTTCTTTGCTGGTTGCATAAATTTTTACAGAGTGCCGGTCAACAGACAAAAACTGCCGTCATTGCAGATTTTGAGCGATCAGTGTATGATTTACCCTCTTGGACCATATCTTCGGCTGATCCAAACAACTATATGCAAACCTCCCATCCGTCACCTTATCCAGAATGCAACTTGAGATTTTGCCCCTAAGGTTGAGTTTTAGGATCGATCTGAACAAAGCTTTGGTGAATGCAGAATTTGGAAACTTCTATAACCAGTTCTGAGATTTACTGTACACGCTCACTAACGATCAAGTGTGACTGAAAGCCAAGTCGGTTGATGTTAATTTAGTGTACATCCTTGTTGATTGACGAACACATTCATTGTCTAAAAGAGCTAAAGATGTGGTTATTCTCAAACCACATAAAGATTCTAGTGCAATTATTATGAGTAAAACCAATTGTCTTAGAAAGATAAACATTTTGCTTGCGGCTCGTTTAATGATTCAAACGAACCCCACAGCTTATATCCATCTTTGAAAGGGAGAAACAGGTTTGTGGAGAACTAGAGAAATTTCTGATTCACGGATCTGTTAGTGAAATGCGGTATGGGTATTTGAAACCTACTGGTTCTAGCATGCTTTATTTAAACTGTTTATTTAAAATCCAAAACCCTGGTTATATATATATATATATATATATATATATATATATAAAGATACATTGGTATTTTGTAGATAATCTCCGTACCTGATATGATCAACCAGGATATAGCAATCTTCAACAGTGCACAAAAACCTGAGGGTTATCTGCGAAATGACGAAACAATTCACTGGCGTTCCTGTATGTACTACTGACGTCTCGCAGATGGCTCAGTTAGACGTTCTTTTTGTTACAGACTAACTCTGACCAAATAATACTTATATTTTACAAATTTTCAACCAACGCAAGAGAGCGGTTGCTGAGAGACTGTTCCTTCGAGTCAGACTTACTTTTTCATCTGAAGCCTTGCATGTGAAGTTAGAACCTCTAACCGGATGAGTATTCGTTAAAATTTACTCACTAACGTGAGTATCTCCTCAATTAGTGAACACATGTAGCACATCAAAAATTGTCTGTATTTATTGGGTTGTCGTACAGGAACTGTGCTCTTTGAACAGACCTGTCGGAAACTGAATACAACAACCAAACGAAAGTGTCACACTGCCTTCTTGCGATTATCAGACACCACACACTTTCGGTGAGCCGATTGTCGATGGCTGTCGTTATATTTACCAATTATAATGTAGCTGCAGTATGTGCTACTCGAAAAGCGTTGGAAGGGATTTAATCGTTCGAATGACTGAACACATTTCCAGGCATTTCACAGCAGCGAGTGGAAACTGGCTGGCGATCACCTTCCCGCCCGTATTATCGATCACGCATCACTTAATAGAAAGCGGATACAGTACAGATGTCACAACGAGACTGGACCTTGACGTGGTGTGATGGCTTGTGCATCTCGATGACCTATTGGGCTAGACTGGACGGTGTGGCCACCACACCAACAGAGTCACTCATACCAGACAGGCCAACAGGTAAAGGTCTGACGAACCAGTCTCCTGGTCCTCCAGGTTGGGGGTTGGAAGACGGTTGACATCTTCCGAAAACTGTACCAGTTCTGGTACACTGCTACCCACCCGGTACCTTGCGGTATAGGTTTTTGAGCCAAAGGCTTTGGTTGAGAACCCTAATCGTTCTCCTGTCCAGGTCTGGGCGCCCTGGCAGTATCTCAGCCCACACACAACCTTGAATAATCATAACACAAGTAATTCCATACTGCATCGGTCGTCTGGTAGTGTAAACCGGGTCGCCCTATCTGCTGCATACAGCAGGGTGGATAGGCGAAAACATGCTACTGCTGACCCCTCCC
>LUCH01001521.1:47979-69466 GCA_013368495.1 Paragonimus heterotremus
AAACGTCCTACCGCTGACCTCTCCCCCACTGTCCTATCAAATTTAGTTCTCAGGCCCCTCCCAACCTCCATTTCTGATAGTTACTCCACAGGTCCCGTAACAGATGTAGCTAACCTTGGTAACACTGGGCCGGTAAATTCCGTCTCTTTCCATTTAGGTTCAGGCCTCCATCGTCCCTTGCATAGATCTTCAATGCGAATTAATACAGATGCCTTCAGCGTTCGTACACTAAAACAAATAGGTCAATAGGCCGCTCTTGCACGAACGTTAGACTCATTGCATATCGATGTCTGCTATATCTCGGAAACTAGAATCCAGGACAGTAGTCAACGTATGGAACTAACAACACCCGCATTGTCTACCCAATACTGGTTATACACTTCGGATGACTCCACAGTCGTCGTTACAGGTCAGGCTGGAATTGGTGTAGTCCTCGGCACGACGGCTGCAGCTGCATTGATAGATTGGATCCCTGTTAACAGTAGACTTTGTGCCGTCCGCCTAGATGGTTCAGTTAAGACCAACTCTAGACGCACGACTTTCAGAAATCTTTTCGTTGTCTGCTTACGCTCCTACTGACTGTAATGACGTGGACATCAAGGACACATTTTACTCGAATCTGGCCGCTCTCCTTCGGTCGACACATGGCTCTGATATAGTCATTCTGGCTGGAGATAAGAAAGCCCAGGTGGGTCGCCTTGGTGAAGCCGGATCTCATTTAGGCGGCAGGTTTGGGATAGCGTCACATCGTTCAGCTAATGGCGGACGATTGTTGCAGCTGTGTGCTGAGCATAAGCTATTTTTAGCCAGCACTAGTTTTAGGCATCGTGCGTGTCAATGCTATACTTGGCGCCTGCCTTCTCTGAATCAGGCTTGGTCTCGGATAGACCACACAGGTGTTAGTTACAGGTGGCGTGGTTGCATTCAAGACTATCGTTCTTATTGTAGCACGTACTTGGACTCAGATCATGCATTGGTATATCGTTGTTTTGTTGTTACCTTTGCTGGTCAACGACCCCACTGACATCAACGATTAGCTGTTGGGAAACTGGCTATACTGTCGGTAAAGCGTAAGTACCAAACCAGCTTAGAAAGCTGCCTTAGTGGTACTCACTCCGAAGATCCTAATAGCTACTTGATCTAAATCTCATAGGCAGTTCATGAAGCAGATACTGTAGCATACGGCAGGGGAGTACGTGGATTGAACAGATATTGAATCTCAGGAAACACCGGCAAACTCTTTAAGATGATCTGTGCTACTGGTTCCAGGCGATCGTCTGTCAGCGATGCTATCAGCGAGACATGGCACACTAATTTATAATAAATCCAGAAGGTTAGAGCGTTGGGCGGAACACTTTGAGAGTCAATTTGGCTGGCCTCCTGCTTCCATTGTATTGCCGCCACAAACTTGCGACGCAGCACCCTGGTCGGTAGATTTAGAACCACTCACTGAGACTGAGGTTCGCAATTGCATCTCGGCTGTCAAACGTAATAAGGCTGCTGGTCCAGATGATATCGTGCCGGCACTCTTCAAAGTGGGTGGAGAGGTGTTAGTAGAGGCCTTGACTCAGCTGTTTCAACTTGTATGGACGTCGGAGACCATCCCTCCGTGCTGAGGTCATTCGATAATAGTTCCCATATTTAAAAAGAGATCCCGGGGCTCTTATGAAAACCACAAGGGAATTAGTTTTACCCCAGTCATTTCAAGGGTTCTGGCATCCATTATACTTCATTGACTCACTGCAGTTCGTGATGTAAACATTAGAGAAGAACAGTCAGGGTTCCGCCCTGGCCGGGGATGTATAGATCATATTTTTACCCTTCGTCAAATTTTGGAGCAGCGTCATGTGTACCGCCGGCCAGCAGTCGCCGTATTCCCCGACTATAAAGTTGCGTTCGATTCGGTAGATCGATCTACACTTTTAGAGTCGCTTAAACGCAGAGGTGTACCGACCAAGTACGTGAACATACTGTCGGCGTTTTACTCCCATACTTCTGCTCAGGTTAGGGTTTATGGTGAATTATCTGACAGTTTCAGCACCATGAGCGGAGTTCGTCAAGGCTGCCCCTTTTCACCATTTTTGTTCCATTTCATTATGGACGAAATAATGGAAGACTGTCTGCGGCACTCGAATGATGCCGGTGTGGACCTCCTACCCGGTAAAGGACTGACTGATGTTGATTAGGCTGACGACAAGGTGTTGTTGTTTGACAACTTTCAGGTGGCACAAGCAACGCTGAAGGCTATTTCGCGTTCTGCTAAGTCCTTCGGAATGCGCTTTGCAGCCTCGAAATGCAAAGTGCTTCTGCAAGATTGTTGTGATTACGTAGATTTAATGTTAAATAATGAAGTCATGGAGGTTGTTGACCGATTCGTATACTGAGAAGCTGCATCAGCGGCGGCGGCGGTGGAGGTGTAGGGAATGAACTAGAGGCGTGTATTTCCAAGGCTGGGGCGGTGTTTGCTAATCTGCGACACCTATGACGACAGAATGGTATTTCCCTGAAACTTAAATCTCGCATATATCAGACAACAATGAGTTCTGTATTACTTTACGGCAGCGAAACATGGCCGTTCAGGGTAGAAGACGTGAACCGTCTTCAGGTGTTTGACCACCGATGACTGCGATCAATCGCTCGTATCAGGTGACACCAACGAGGAGGTTAGGTAGCGGGTGTTTGGCACTGATTGACAAACGAGTTCTTTTGTTCAGTTCTTACACTTGCACAGACTTAGATGGTTAGGTCATGTACTAAGGATGCCAGCTAATCGTTTGCCACATCGAGCACTGTTTGCCAACGCTTCGGCCGATTGGTGTAAGGTGCGAGGTGGACAAATGATGACCTGCTGTAGACAAATGAAATCGTTCACGAAGGGGTCGGTCACTGTAGGTCGGGTTCTTCCGCCGGGCTGCGGCCCTCGCGACTCGCAAAGTCAGTAACTTGAGATGTTAGGTGAGGTGGCGACTACCCGAGTTCAGTGCCGTGAATGATGTTGTTGTTTGTCCGAGTTGTCTGTGAATTGAGTGCACTTAATGACGCGGGGCAATGAAAGTCGTGAGGAAGCTGTCTTGCTGATGATGCGTTACTTTCACTTACAGGTCGTTTGTTTGTCTGCAAGGTGTAGACACCTTGATGTTGTATATTTGAATATAGACGTAGCTATTTTTAGCAATTAGGTCCATTCCCCTCCTCTTCTTTTACTCTCTTCTCGTATGGTTGTTTTCATCATTGTGTGGCAGTTAAGCATCAGTGTGAACCACCTATGTATTGCTGTCTATGATGATTGCAGATGGATCTTATTTCTTCGCAGTTCTGTTACACAATCAAATTTGTCATCTGTTGAAATCGGCCTCATCCCTGTCAATTACACGTCTGAAACTGAGCTTTTGTATTCAGAATCAACTTATGTTGACTTACACTTGCTTTGGTTTTATTTATTTTCAATCGTGATTGATTCCTTTGGTTTCTGATTAATGTTCTTATTTCTTTTCTCTGCCGTACGCCATATAATACTTTTTTGTGATTGGTGGGGGTGCAAGAACTGATACTATTCTATAATCTGCCTAATTGTACGTTGATACCTGCTGTTTCAGAAGCTAGTATTTAAACTGTACTTAACGTATCGACTTGACGACATCCGTAATATCAACCTGGTAACATCTGTACACGTCAGTGAATTTCATAGTTCATCGCCATCTGTCAGTAGGTGTAGCTCTCATTGCACTGGCTGAATCCGTATTGAAATTGAACTTCACTTAGCAATTGACTACTCTCCGCTTGGTAGCCTGTGTTAGGACTGCTTCCAGACGCCCAACCCTCAGAAATCTTCTAACTGCAACTGCTTACACGCCTGCTGACTGTAGTAACAGCACTGTTAGGGATAACGAAGTTGTTTTATTCATCCTGGGTGAGTGAATACTCTTCCGGTGCGTGCCCGCATACATGTAGCTAATCCCAGCGGGAGCAGTGCACTCTACCTACAATCTTTATCTGATCCATACGGGCTCAACGTTGCTCGCCATCCTATTTTTGTCTCAAGATGTACAGCTGTGCTTCTATTACGGCCACCCATCAATAACGTCTGAGTCTGGTTCTCTCCCCCGCAAAAAGCACTTATGGGGAATATCAGAAGTGTTTTCGTAACGGCATCTTCACGATCTTCATTTTCACTTTGAAATTAAAGGCGGTTGTCAACGCCGTAAAATCCGCCGTCTTTGTGCTAATCGATGCTAATTGACTCAGCAACAATTTCACCGACACGTCTCAACAATATATCATCAGCGCTTTGTTCGAGCGACACAATGACTCAAATTCATCAACTTCTCAACTTCATTCGTTATTTGAAGTCTGCATCAAGTAACCGACTGTCTCGTATACCGAACTATACTGTACAGTTCATTTCGAATATTGTGTGCAATGCGCGCTTAACACGCGTCTCGATAGAAAAGCTGCTAGCTAGTCCTTGAGATCTAATGTGACAGTGCGTCGGAGGCGCATCGTTGGACCACGATGTTCGCTTCACGATTCGTCATGATAAGGTCAGCGCCTGTATCCTCCGCGATAATTATGGTGACTTAGTGAAAAGAGGAAATCACGCCATGTACGATCAGCTCTGCACGTTGGCGAGATTTTGGATTTATGATTGATATCGTTTTACTGGGATACGATTAAAAGCAAGATGAAACCACAAAAGGTGAACAGCCCAATCCATTCATGTAAATACGAGAGATGATTAAATCACGAACTGTGATTTCGGATATACCCACGATTCAACCATTTAAATTGTTTTACAGTCGTCAGAAAGACACGTCATATATTGCAAAATTATCGTTAAGATATATTTATCTGAATTGTTGATCTCACGAATAGGGGGCTAATATTTTCTAATGAAAATCCATCCCATGTGGATCGCACGAAATGTATTGACGAGAATAGGCGTACTCAGAGACGCCATTAAGTTTAGGTAAAGGTGAAGTACCATGGTTTCAACACCATCTCTAGTCTCTAGAATAAGAAACTTGTACCCCTCAACGACCAAGCTAATTAAGCCGAAATATTGTATAGTTGTTTGTTGCTACTACAGTTCATTGGTCGTAAAGGGTTGACAATGTTTATCAACATGATCATGCTTCTATGTACGTCCCACACATTAACAAAAGACGGTTGCATGAAACTTGGTTTATTAGAATGTGTGTGCAGTCCTCACTGAAGTCCTGCCAAGGACGTTTCGTTGACGTCTATGATGTCTATTATCAGTGTGATTCTCACAGCTATGTTGGAACGCCAGACAAGATCCTCTTGGCCCCAAACGGACCAACATTCTATAAGGAAACTTGTTAAAATCACCCACATTTATTGCATTAAGACCGTTATTCATCGAGGAGTACTTTTCAGTATGTGATTAATACGGATGCTATAGTGTTTATCTGGTTACATCTGTTTTGTGGCTCATGGGTTCATAACAGATCACGCCAATGTAACATATTTGATTACACTTCAAAAGAGGTGTACATCCTACGATCCGGTTTCACTACTTGCATGTTCACGATAATTTGCGGGTCATTACATATATGTGTCGTGTTAGAATCTGGGTTTTCCAGCTTTACGCTTCTTTCTCGCGTATTTTGATGAAAGGGGATTTCAAAACTCATTTCTTTGTATCTTAATCTGTTGTTTGACATGTTAACTGAACTATTTGATTTTTCTCTCTCTCACTTCCCTGTCCCTCGTTTGTGCAACTCAGGACATCAGCAAAGTCGTCTCGCATACGTACAGAATCATCACATTGCCTGAAGATCATGCAGCCAATGTGCTGTATGTCAATCATTATCTTATGCACTGGTCTCCTAAAATGATCCCGAAGAGCATTGGGGTGAGTTGTGCCAGTTTGTTCCGATTTTGTAATAATTTCTTGAATGTATTGCACGTTTAAGACTGTGGACAGTTTCACATCGTTCGGCAACACTACCTCTTCACCTTGTAATATTGTTGATGAGATATCAACCAGAACAGTAAATGCACAGATTATCTTTTCCCACCTGTGTCACCTGTAACATCGAAGTGACTGGTTGTCTTTAAGAGGAGGAGTATACAATATTTTTGTGCTTCCTATCTTGCTCTCTGTGATTTGGAGATGTGGCATATTCGTGGTGGGGATATCAAGCTATTGATACGTTTCATACTCCTCGACAAATGAATTTTCGGCTTTTTACCTACTAAGATCTTCATCAAATGAAAAACAAAAACTAGGCATGTCAAGGTCACAGTATAGTAGTAATATTAGTCATGAAACATTAGGAAAGCCGGGAAACGGTTGTATTTAGTGTCAGTTATGAAAAATGGAAAAATTAAAACAATTCGTTCCCTTGGTGAATTTGAATAACAGCAAGGAGGCACAAATCATGTGGTGTTCTCTGGAGTAACATTTGTGATTTACTTTCAATGAAAGGCATACATCTCCTATTTCTGGGATTTACACGAGTCGCCAAGATGAGATATAATGCCTCTGCGTAAATGAGACGCATGATTCAGTATTGTAATTCATGCACTACTTATGCATGTTTGGGTCAGCGTATCCGAAATAAACGTTTATTGAAATCTGTATATGGTTGTATCGTAGGTATACTAGGTAATCTCATTTGAATCGAATATTTTGAGGGTGCCTTTGAATAGGTGCTACACAAATGTGTGGGTTATCAAATTTTCATTTGTGTGACGTGGTGGTCGTTCGTAAATATCGTAAATAAGCATCGTCGTGTGTGTTGTAAAGAGTCTCACACTGTGCTAAGTTTGCTTCTTCTTTGGATGTAACAATCGTTCCGGCTGTTTACATCGGTATGAGGGTAGAGCAATGAGACGGTTGAGATGATGGACCGTGTAGAGCTTATTGTAGAACCGTACATTCTGATCATACAAAGACTTGACTAGTTTTAAACATTGGGTAGATGTCGTGGTTTAAGGGAGTAAACAGACGGACACAAAAGTAAGTAAGCAAAATTGTGGGAATGCTGACCACCAGGGCAACTGCAACGTCAACAGAAATTGGTTGTGAACATACAAAAGGAGTTGTGACACTTGGTAGTCTATGGAACCTTGTCTTGATGCATAAAATTTGTTACATGTCCATGTTTGATCAGACCGTACTGGATGTTATCTACTGAGACGATCCACACTGAGTAAAACCGCATGGTAGTCAAGGAGCAACGTGGTCATTAAATATGAAGGCCCTGACTGTCCCATTGAGTAATATGGGCAGGCGTTGTCTGTCAGGTTCGGGTTCTCTTGTTCATTCGAACCGTTGAATAGATACGCCCTCCGAGATGACAGTGTGCCGTAGTCAGTGCGTTCATACCATTTCTAGTTATCCCGCCCAGTCTTTTTTTTTTACCCATTTTTGTTCTTCTTCACTAAACCTTTCATCTAGAGTTTCTCATGTCCCTGTCAAGACCGGTACCGACCAAGCTCATGGCCGTTGTGAATGAGTGTTGAATCCATTGGGAGTGTTTGTTCGGTTTATTCTCTTCCCATCGCCAGTGATATGAACAGCATATGTGTTCATTGATTAAAAAAGATCATATAAAGGTGGGCGGTAAGATATGTCACACGAAATCAGTGTATTAGTTGTTGACATTGATGCTTAATTACCACGTAAGTGGGAGAGAAAGTACGTCTTCTTGGAGAAGGATGAGTGACACTTAACTGATAAACTTCCCTTATTTAGGTTCACACATTCAACATCAGCGTCCCCACACCTTTCAAGTGAAGTCCAGTCAATTATATGTTGTATGCTCCTTAAAAGGTTTACCTATTCGACCAATTCATAGCGTTTCTGAAGATTTCAGAGGTACGCGTGGACAATCGACCGCGTTGCTTACGCGATCTTCCTGCTTACTACTGTCTGCTCACGTATAAAATGGTGCCGCGTTCATATGTATGTTGCGAGTGCACCGCCTTCCCGAAGCATAGGACACTGGAAGTCATCCATGGACGTTAGATGTCCTTCCTCTCAGCAAAAACCGGTAACCACTTTGAAGTCCTAGATGACCCACATCAGTGAAGGTAACACGTGCTTTTATCGTTCTTGCCAATATCTCAGCAACAATACTGCAAGTTAACGAAGTGATGCTACCCAAGTGAATGAAAAGATTCACCACCCAATGTGGCGTGTCTACAACAAAGTACCTGAGAGTGGGAAATCTCGGTTTTGAGGCTACACTTCGTTTTGTGAGAACGCGAAACGCATTCATTACTGACCAGCACAGTTACGTTGTTTAGCGTAGTCTGCATGCCTTTAGCGGAGTGGTTAAGCAGAACGATTACATCTGCATATTTCATGTCTGTCGGTTCACACCAAGATCATTAGAATTTCCACACACACTTTCAAAAATGTCATAACATCGCTGAACAAGAGGATGATCGAACATCCCCGCCACCTAGTCAGCCGTTCATAAACTTGCAGAGTAAGTGTGCATAGGTGTTAGCTAATTTGCCTATTCGTCTGAAACTTATTTGCGAAGGATACAGCTTTTTGGAACACTACGAACAACTGAGTCAAAGACAGACGTCGAGTCTAAGGCTACTATCACCGTTGGTTTCCTGTAAAGGTAGTGCTGCTGCAAAATCCGCCACAGGATAAAAGTGGCCCTCGATTGAATCGTAATCCTGCTTGTTCTCCACGAATCTCGCTTCCCATAGTTTTGGTCAGCCGACACAATACTAACTCAGCAAGTTATTTGAACGCGATAGAGACAATACCGGTTCCTTCGTGACTGTCAGATAAACATAAGGACTTCCTATTTAAAAACGAGAATACCGGCTGGTGAACACCGATCACGAGATACCTCCTCAATTTTCCCGAATGAGTTTTGTCGGTTTTGGTATCAACCACTCTGCACCATCTGTTATTTAAAAAAAATTGAAGAAAGTACATGAACTAGAGCTTCATTATACTTTAACCGGTTGAGCTGCAGAACCATTTTTACTTCTGATATAGAACCTTCTGAAACGCGATAGTTAGCCATTCAGATCCCATCGTTTATCCAGTTCGGTTCAGACTACCTGCACTGTTCTTCAAGTTGTTCCTCCCACCTCTTACTTCTTCGCGACTAGCTGGTAGTAGACAAACAGTCTTTTCTAACTACCTACCACGGACCAGGAAGAATAGCTCCCTGTTGTTTTTTCTAGTTTCGACTGAGGGATGTTCATGATCTTTACGCAGGCTTTTTATCGGTTTACATTTAGTTTCACGAAGGTCGTTTTCATATTCGGAGGCAGAAGTGATTAAGCGGCGCTTGTTTATAAGACACAATGACGTGACAAATATCCATTTCTTTTTGGGAAACTGCACGGCTCCTCCGGGACGTGCGTCTTCACAGATAGTTTTCGTAGCCGCTGATCAAATACCAACTAACGATTCTACGTTTCCGACAGCTTAACCTCTGTGCTACTGAGGGAACGAAACTAGCAGGTACGACAACATAACCTAGGTTCATATGATTACTCCAAAATGCACGACAGTTTTTCGCAAAGTGGCAGCACCTGTAATTGGTCGCTGTTTGATCCATTTGTATCCAAGGCCTTCTCCATATGACACTGCTTTTGTGTTGAAATGCAGTGCTAGTGACGAATCAGATTGTTGATTGGTACCCCTATATAATACAGCGGTCTGACTTTATCTACAATGCGGTTCCTATTCCATCTTACTTTAATTATTGTTGTTTCCTTTTTATAATAACTCTTATTGTTCTAGGACATTCTCTGTCATTATTACGGTGAATGGCGGCCAGAGCCAAGACGCCATCTTTTCAGGCGAGTTACTATGACTAAATGGCCGCCTATTCATCACCTGTTCTACGTTTTCCTCCATAGCTTGTGTGAATCAAGGAGACCATAACGCGCAGTTCGCGTTGGTTAGACTATCGGTGACTGTTTTTACTTCTCTCAATCCTGAGATATTGGATAAACGCTACTGTACGATTCACAACTTTGTGCGTTTTTCATGGTGCCACCCACTCACACCTTTGGTCACAGAGTACGCTTAGATGCTTTCATTCCAATTGTGCTATCCGAATAGACGATTCTCATACGCCCTCAGTTTTCACCCGTTGTTGTCTCCAGTCAGCCTGCCTTAAATGTGCTAACAACGTCGCTGATCAGCACGGTATATTTTGAGAAACCTCAAGTTTGTGATTAATAACTGAGGTAGTAGAAATTCACAGCACAACACCTTGTTCAATGCGACCGCAGACGGTCAACAGAAATTGCAAGACGATTAGATGACAATGTGGTTTCAGGTTATCATTCCCTTGACGACTGTGCTGTCAAGCCACCCCCTGTCATGTGTGGTCGTCTATATTTCTAACCGAAGTTGTACTCAGACACTGCATCACGTTACAGTTAATGGCGCACATATATCCGTGATATTGTTGCCCCCTAGTTCTATCTTTTTGTTGTTTTTATTCTTTTTGTGTGCCTCTGAATCGGTTACTTTGTATGTCACTGTCAGAGTCGATGGTAGCCCCGGGTCACAATCCCCTTGAATTTGATGCAAAATGTAAAAATATATATATGCACTTCCTGCCAACTTTGCAGGTATTCGAGAACAAAATCGAATATAATCGCACTCCAATGCACATGCCCAACTTGTTCACCGCCGGTGTTCCAATGACCAAAATGGCATTGTTTGTTGGACGCTTTCGACATCAGCGAAATATTGTGTCCACCATTCCTTGATTGACGTGCGCTGTATTTGTACGGAATGTTCTGAACGACGCTCGTGCACAACTCAAAACCAAATTCCCCTATGCTTTAATTCTCATTTATACGTACGATGTTGTTCCCTAGTATTTTTTTCACTTGTTTGTAATCGCGCTTTCTTGACTTCATTCGACTGCCGTATATTCGTATATGCTTGTTTTTTGTATTACTAATAAGTAGCTTGGCAGATTTGCGATTTTAGGTCAGGCCCACTTGTGAAAAATCAGGGCTTCGACTAGATTCGAACCAGCATGCTGTTTCTGTCGCTGGTTCGAATCTAGCCGAATCCCTGACTTTTCATAATTGGGTCTTATCTTGTCTTTTGTGCTTATTCCGCTTTTTTGCACACTTTATCTCCTAATTTCAATCTGGCAATTTCTGTTGCCAGATGTCTATCTTTTTTGTATATCTCTAATGAAGCCTTTACCACGCGTGTGCACCCAAATATGGAACGCGATAAAATGAGCATGATGACGCTTATGCTGTGTGTATAATCACCACTTTTTGATAGTCTGTCGCTTTTTGTTTGGTTGTATAATCTTCAAATTATAGTGGTTTCAAATCCTTAGGTGTACAAGTGCGTTCTCTACGTTGTATGGCAATAGACACCCGTCGTGGTTGGTTGACCTAGGAGAAAAGGATGATTCCATTGAAATGGGAAGTCTCCTTGATGTCATGTGATATGTGGTGTAGCTAATACCCATTTCCCAAGATCCAGCTAGTTGTTGAGACGTGATATTATTTGAAAGTAACTGAGCCTGCTCACCTCGAGCACATGCTCCAACCACCGCATTGCTTTCTCTATGTTCTCACCGCACAGTTGCTCAGACTTCATTGAAGCAGCTGAGGTTGAAGTGTTTGTATGTGAGAAGTTTTATGGCTAATTCGTTCCACGATCGAAAGGTGCAGAAATTGAACCAAAGATGTCATTCGTTATTAGAACTGTCAGATGTATTTGCTCATTTTCTGAAATGCTGTCCGGATTTATGACAACTTTTGTCGACGCTTCGTAACATGTGGCAGTTATCAAGGGGGATATTTAGCACAAACGCGATTAAGGTGACATCAGTGTACTTCCTGTCATGGTTTCCGCAGTCGGCTAACACCGGTCTCATACGAAGTTGTCCGTATTCCGGCGAGTTTTTTCTCTGGTCAAGTTTCACCCCATTGTTGACCGCCGAAGTTGAATAGTCTGAATGGTGCGTACACACGCTATTTTTTACAGTCTATCCTGGCGGTTTACGCGAACAACTGTGCCACACGGTGTTAGCTTTCCAACCCCAACAACGGATGCACACGTGCTTTCAACCAAGTTTATTCGAATGTACCCTGTGCGACGGTTGGGTGTGATTGTTTCGTTGATCGAGCCTCACTGCGCGCTTTATGTGTCTACGTAGACAGTTCGAAGTGAGTGATGGATTTAAAATATTTGCGGTTGCGATTTGAGGGCTGGTATATTACCCGATAGTAAACTGTTCGAAAGAGTCAGTGAGCCAAACAGGGCTGGTTTTATCCGCCTTTTTTTCGAAAAGAAAGACTAGGCTTGCGGTTCTCTGTTATTAGAACCTATTAGTAGCGTGTGTTTGCCATGAGCAGCGTTTGGATTGCAACCCACATTTTCAAGGAATGACCATGTTGATCATTGATCTCGAATTGAACGCGACCGAATTGTCATAACTGAACTTTTAGATGGACTGACGCAGTGGTCAATACAAATGTTTCGTGTGAACGTGAGCCGGCCATCACAAGGATGTGCATTATTGGTGATCTCTAACAGAGACTAAAGTTAAGTTTATTGTTTCATTTCGAAGTTGTTTGACTGAAAAATCTATTTGAATATAATCAACCGTTATTGGTGTCCAATTTTTTCCACTGTTCATTAGTGTTCTTGGACGTAGGCATTGTGTCACGTGGTGTGGATCAATAACTACCCTAACCTGTGATATTTAAGATGTTAGCAACAGGAGAAAAGCTTTGTAGTCCGCGGATGTGCGTGAATGATGTTGGGTTATCCTCTGAACTGGTTGTTCTGTTTTATATCGTTTGATCATAATCAATCCAGTTATGTATGAGATGAATATTCTTATAATTTCATTGTATATTGAATTCTTTTCGCTTTTATATAATTCATCCGGTTATTTTACGTTTACATCTTACAACGGTTCTTGTGATTTTCCACGCTGTCCAGGACAATGTTCTTGCCGCTGATGAATTATATGGTTGTTTTTCTTCTTCATCTTGTCAAGTAAGATTGTTTTCATTGTCATCACGATCCTTTGGCGACGCTACCTGGGATGTATGTAGGTTAAGTAACTAGCTCGAAAAACGACAACACGGCCAACCAAATACCTGCTCCGAAGGTTTGTGGTAAACGGTTGATGTAAAGAGCTTCATAAATGTACTTCTTCAGTTGTTTGATGTTTCTTGTGTTGGTGAACATTACTATCTGTGTTAACACTTTATCTCTTGAACACACACCAAGTCTAATCTTTATACACACAGTAAGTGCAGTGCACACTATAAGACTGATGTACGGAATGGTCTGTGAATGTTAAATAATGCAAGATCTTCACGGCCTGGCTAGTCGTTAAAATATTTGCCTATTGTTTTCAAGTTCCCAGATGGGGAGTCGGAAACACTCTACTGGCGCGTGTCGTTCCCTGAGGCTTTTCATACGCTTTGGGTTGACCAGCTTTCACCATTCATCCAACTAATTAGTAAGATGTGTAAGATTGTTTGAAGGTGGCTGAACATGCTCGTCTTGAGCATACCCATTTCAACCACCGCATTACTGTTTCGATGCTTCCACCACGCGCTAAAGTTGCTAACTTTAACCATCTTCGAAAGCTGTCGCAGTATTACAGCAGGTGTACCGTCGGTACCTATCCTGAAAACGCCACAGTTAAGTTACGGCAAAAGCCCAGACATGAAGGTGTTGGGAAAATCAAGCTCAAAAAATCACCTGCAATGAGATTCAACAAACCACCAAATTACGCATGACGATATGCACCCAAATGGGCATTTATTGACGTTCAGTCAGCTAAAGTGAGCGCAGAATTGCTCTTTCAAAGTCACATCAAGCTTCGCAGTGGCTTTGCCTCTTGACCACTTTACAAGTCTAGCTGCCTTGTAGAACCATTACCTGTGTGCTGATTGAGTAATTACTCTTCCGATGAGGGCCTCTGTTATAGTCAGTTGACAAGAACATAACCACAACGAAAAGCCAAGGTCTTACATGATTATTTCGGCTCAGCGCGTACACTGCAGTTCATTTTTAAAAATCCAGTCTTCATATCTCCATTAGTGAGTTTATCCTGGCGAACTGAGCTGGAAACGTTCAAATTTTTTGGGCCTAAAGGATAGCGAAAAAATTTCAAATATACTCGGCGTTATACCGTTTTTGCGTTCCGTTTGGATGTTCGTAATAGGTTATTGAATGTAGTAGATTAGTTCGGTCAGTTGCTCAGGTAGGATGTTTGTTTTGGACCAATTTCTCCGCAATCGTCTACACACTTATCGAGACGCTTGACCGATTACGGTTTACGTTTGTGCCGTGCCTTCGTTTCCGTACGGAGATACAGCAACTTCCACTAATGTGCTATTGGCTCGAATGGGACAGTTGAATATTTATTGAAGCAATCTGTGATACTGTGCAATGATCCATTGGCAGCTGGGCTGTTGCCTATCATGAAGTCGCTCCCAGTGTATGGCGCTCTGTTTAATGTGTTCGGACGGGAGAATAAACTCGTTGAAGAGGAACCACCATTTATGAGCTTGTCTCACCAATACCCATCTCGGCTTCGAACCCGTCAGGTTTTGACACCAATCAGATTTGAACAAGAGGAGCCAGTCAAACTACTCAACGTGGCTGACAGACTGTGCTCTTTATACAGTAAGTCAACACAGTGGACTATGATGTAGACGGTAAGCGGCAAAAAGGAGACGATTTCCGTGTGTGTAATCTGTGGTTACAGATGGGCAGAGATCAAGGTAGTAACTGATGCCTACTCGAATTCAGTCGATATCCTGGTAGCGGGACGAGCAACCTCCTTCAGCATTCAGGGTCATGGTTTTGTGCGGAACTGCAGTTTTTAATTCCAGTGTACGTTGATTTGGACGGGTGACTAGAAAGTGTTCATGTTCATTCTGCCTTATTGTGTCAGCTATTTTCAGAACTGGAGTGATAACCCATCACCTTTCTGTGGCTTGTTAAGGTTGCAGAATTTGACGTCTCAGTGTTCTAGTTTACTTTTCCGGAAGGTTGATTGCTTGTCTTTCTTGTAGTCGACCGCTGAAACAGTCATTCGACTCGTTTCACCTACTGATATGTGTGAGTGACCAGTGGGTACTGGAAATGCATATTAAGAGGAGGAATGTTGCTCCGCTGCAAGCCTGACCTTCATGTAGGTTGGCGGCATCCGAGACGGATTAGCCTGTCACAGTGACCGAAGCCAAAGGACGCCTGCGCTTTAAACCATCACCCCAAGTGGCCTGCGCTGCACCACTTGCAGTTCCACTCACACACCACGTATCCGGTGTAAACCCGAAGGAATAAGACCAGTAGGTGTGTGAGTGAGGCCTTGGTGTCCAGCTGGCCAATGCTGGTTAGCCAACTGAATGGCTGACCCTCATGTAACACAGTAGAACTCACACATAACACAATCGTTCAGTTCAATAAGAATAACTCGTTGTAGCTGGTCTTTACTCCAAGGCACTGACTATTCCATACACAGGATTCCCGTCCCACAACTTGAACGATCATTCGCCTGAAGTACACTTACGTCCGGTTCCCTAAAATTCCTATAGGAATATAGGACCACGGAGAGACTAACCGTCAGGTACAACCACGGACCACAATTTCGGCTCGATAGTGTTCTAGGAAGAGATCACGATATGTACCATCACAGTTTTATTTCTCAAAGTTCCAGGTCTAGTCTGTGCGAAACAGTTGGCCTGCTCGTGCTAAAGACAGTCCGAGTTACCACAAAACTTTGCTGTCACCGTCCCATCAGTTTTACGCGAACGGCTGACGTCTTGTCATCCTGTTCACACTCCTTACCCTATTACGTTTAGCTTACCGATGCCAGCTGTGTTGACTTCAATTTACTTACCCCGTGTGGTTTGTGATTTTGGGTGTAATACATGAAACAGACGAAGATGCTCCCACAAGCCAAGAGACAGCGCAGCACGCGGAGATGTGATTCTGTTTGTCATTTACAGCAACATGGGCTATTAAAAAACCGCGCGTAATATGCAGCTACATGATATTCAAAGAGAAAAGACCACCGTTAAAACGGCCACAACTTTTATCAAAATAGTAAAGTGAGCTGTTCGCTATTATCCTGTGTACTGATACCACAGTCTGTCAAACAAACTCGTCTTCGATTATTCATGATAAGGTCAAGTACACAACGTTTTGGTGGACGATTTCGTCAAGGCGAAACGAAAAACACAAACTCAAACGAGGTTAGCTACGCCATAGTTAAAAATAGAGCGAACGCCTCTATGCACTAAGGTCACATTTGTGATGCAGCTGGGACCGTGGCTATCTGATCGATCGTAGTGTCGGTGATGGGCCGTAGCAATCACGGGACCTAAACGAAAGCGCTTGTGCACTCCAAATGGTGAATTATTCCATCAGATTTCGATCGCCTCAACTCTGACCGAGATTCGCCATCTCACTTCTGTGAGTCCGTGGCTTGGTAAACCGACTGAAAGGAAATGACCAGATTGACGGCATGGCGTGAATCGACAAGATGTATCACACTTGCGCTGGTAGCTGTCTTAGTGATTCCACTATTGATCCAGTTTGAATGATGCACACGAATAAGTTCAAACAAACACCTGGTCGTGCGACCCACGTAACTAGTTCCCTAAGAGGAAACTAATGAGCATACACGGAAAAAGACCACAGAAACAGGCACTTTAATCGTAAATACACAATTGGAGTAGAGTCGAAACGAATACGCAATTTAGCATGGATGGATCTGTCCACAACAGTTTTGAGTCACCTAGCGATAGTTCATGTGAACACCTCGCCTTTGGATGGTAACGGGATACACGCTGCTTTCTTTTCCACTCGGGATGTTGCATTGACTTGTCTACAAATCGCCCCGGATAGTCAGTTTGCAATAATTATTTTCGTAGTAAATGCAGCTCATCGGAACTCGTATTGTGTATAAATATTCTCTTGGCTGTATCAGTCAAGCAATTTATGAGATTTCTTTTTTGCTTCAGAGGAACAAAGCTTCGGGAACGGATATACTGCTCATTACTGCCATTCTTACTCTGAACAAATTCATCAGCATGATGCCGAATGTGCACGTCCGAAAGGCTTAGTTGATTGTTTCGTTCGGCTTCTGGTGTAAATGTTCCGTTCATGTGGGTCGTTTTGAAACGGAAGTAGTTATTCGTTGGATTAGTATGTTCGCTAACCACACAGGATATCACCGATACATCGCTTATAATCATTGCATCCACGAATGGTTTCTTTTGGCTGGTCATTTTCAGACATTACTGTATAGGTGTGTTCAAACGACTGTCTCAGTGGGGATCTTGGTAGCACTAGAACAACACGGGAATGTATATACCTACGGGAGTAAAACTAGTCGGTTCAGTTCGGTACTCACTCTCACCTAATCAAAACAAATGTCACCAGCATTTTCTCGTTATCTGTCGAATGGCGTAGCACACGTATACGCGGAAGGTATTTTCTTCTTCCGATTGAAATTCATACTTGTTCTGCCATGTCAGACTGAAATTCATCGCGGTATACCGTCAGATAGTTCGCAGGTTGTGCTACACAGCGATTCGGTCCGTAAAGCCGTTGCATCAGAATTTGTGCAGTCACATTGTTGGGTGCGAAATTGGGACCAGCTCTCACGGACCGGGCAAAGCAAACACACTGCTCTTTTTCTCTGTTCGGTTCACCTTTGGTTGTGTACATTTGCTTCGTTTAGGTGACTTGTTAGATGACCGTTATTTTTCGAATTATCGTCTGTTACACTAGCATAAGCGATCCTCTTGTCTTTAGCTGATTGGACACGATATGCGATTGAACAAATAATTACCAGTGCAACTAACTCGAATTCATCCTGAAAATAGCGATATGTTCTTTAGTGCTATAAGCGAATAGACCTATATTGTGCCTACAGGTGTAATGAGGACATGCACTACGCTACTCACACTACTGCTGTTCAGTAGTGAGAGGGAGCATCGATTTGGACGTTGAGGTAATCGCAGGGAAAAACAGGAAGAAACATTGGAGTGTAGTGTGGCATGAAATAGTTCTCGGTACATACAGGAACTGGGCATTGAAGACCGTTACAGGCGTGACATTCTGGGACCAATGTTGTATGCAAATGAGTGGTTTTGTTTATTGTGTTTAAGCACATAACCTATGTATTGGTTTTCTGAGTACATAACTCTTGAGCCATCCACATTCTTGGTTCACAACACAGGTTCCAAATGAATAGGTTTCCACCAGACCGACCTCGTGTATGATTACCGGATCTTCACTAGTCAACACTCGATATGGTGAATTTGATGAGAGTAGTGCTCTGTGGAAACTGGAGAAGTAACGAGCCAGTCCGAATGTGGAGTGTATCTACGTGATACTCATCCATTTGTGGTTTACTTTTTGCTAACTCTCATCCGAATTAGACTGAAAGGCCATAAGCACGACCTCAGCGCACATTCTCATCTTCTGACTCTAATCTCTACCATCACTTGCCTGTATACGCACTACGAAATTGTTGGTATGTCCAACAACCTATTACTTACTGCGCAATTTGCTCTTTTGTTCCATTGCTTCGTCGTTTGCATAGGTGACACTTGGTCAGTTACTCACGCTGTTTTTGATCTGTCAACACTGTAGGAATCTATCTCGCACCACGATATTGGTGGGACCGCAAAAACTGCCTACTGCAAATGCTATGAACAGAAGTGCACGGCGAAACCGAACCGACAGGAATAGTGTGGTGGACTATCAGGCAGGAAGTGCGTACATTCCAACTCTCGGTGGAATACCTCAACACAGGGGGAGGTGCGTTCAAAAACTTACAGTGAGTGGATGGAGGACAACGTGAGCGACCGGATGAGTTATCGCTCGACCGGATCGGACCAACGGGCGAGACGTATCAGCCGAAATAGGAGGGATGATCAAATTGAAGGCGTGATTATTCCAACACTCTCAGGAATATCTCGACACGGCTGTGGAGTACGGTCAAAGCCCACAGTGGATAGACGGAGGACAGCACGAGTGACCGAGCAAGCCGTCGTTCAACGAAATCGGATCAACAGATGAGGGATAGCAGTCGGAAAACCCCCGGATAGAAGGCACCAATCACACACCTCAACCAGGTAGAAGTGCACACGACGGAAACCGGGGTGGGGGGTGTTGTGGGCTGGAATTGTGATTCAAAATCGCAAGCGCGCGTGTGGCATGGTGACTAGCGAGTTGGACAATAAAGATTGTGCTTTATTGAACGCCTTTTCGCTACACTGGTGCCGTGCCCCGAACACAACGCAATGAAGTTGCCGTGACCATGTCGACTGTTTTGGCCGTTCTATTGTAGTTCGTTAGCTGCTAATTGGTGTGGCCGATTTCCACCAACTTTGGCCATATTACTGAGGCCGACTGAAACTCCAATCACATTAAAACTCAAGGTTTCGGCTAAATTAGGAATTTGTTCCACTAACTATGGTCTGAGAAGCTGTACATATTGACTAGTTGGCATCGCTGTTGAACCATGGTGAAGGAGTGCAACTTTCGGAGGTTAGTGTGATACTATTTACGAGTGATTCGTTCGTTTCCACTTGCCGGTCATGTTGTATAAACTGGAGCTCCAAATCACCTAATTCGTGTTTTTACTCAGCCAAGGTAGGTTTACGGTGTGTGCCCGGCATGCAGGCCGATTCATTACTCACCAAGCGAGCAAACCGGTCAATTGCGATGCGTCATCAGACTCGGTTCGCAAACACTGGCGTCGGTACTTTAAAAAAGTGAGTCGGTGTGAACCTACGCTGTGATTGGTTAGATTTAACCATGCATATGGATCGATCGGCCTTGTTGAATCAATGCTGGTGTGAGAGAAGACAAAAAAAAAGCAGCTGTTCACTACGTGGTCAAGTCAAGTAGGGAGGGTCATTAACACTTCGCACTTTCATGCAATCACGCCGACTTTGACATAATTACCCAAGTTAAATGATCAAAACCACATTTAACCACTCAATACGCACCATTTCTATCAACGTTCCACCAATCTGCTTGAGTTTCTGGACCACTCTATTGACGTATGCCGCTCGGAGTTTGGAAAAACATTTATGTCGATTGATGTTTGCCATAGTTGTTTCCCTTAGCGTAGTTGACTTGGGAAATAAGGAAACACAAGTCATGTGAATTTCTCTGCAATAACGTTTCTTACATCCTGATTCTACCTAAACAGATGTCTATGTTTTAGCGTCAAAACAAGAAACAATAGAACGGTAGACAAGACCAAAGAAACTAGACAGAGACAGCGAAAAATATGAGGGTCAGGTGATTGAAAATAGTAAACTGTAAGACTGAGGACTTCAAACGTAACTGCAGCACCAGAACAGACGGTTTTTCAACCACATACCAGCTTGGTGCCTAACTGTAAGGTTCCAGCAAGCCGCGAGTTAAGTGTCCGGTGACTCCGAAAATATCCTAGCATGGGTATCAAGAATCTTGGTCCTGTCTCATTTTTAGACTGTGTACTATATTTTAGACGAACGTGAGTTTCGTCCGTTGACCGTTGTACAAGGATATGGTGTGTCTAACTAGGTTTCAAACCATTTGGTGCATACTCGTCGGAGAAGTTCAACTGGTTCTAGCTATGACAGTGATGATGAGAAAAGAACGAGAAGAACACGAATGAAGGAAATTGACCGTTAGATCGAAGAAGCTCGGAAGAAGGGGGAAGCTGAAAAACGTTTACTGGAACAAAAGGAACAGTGATCTACCTTTTTCAGGCTGTGTTATTGAAACTTAATCTGCGGCTTCCCATTGGTCTCATCTCCCGTGTCAGTCTATAACGGAGTTCATTGTGCGTTCATATATACTTGCATCGGGACGGTTATAAGTGAATTATTGCTTCACTCGCTGCCACCACTCCATTGACCCCTAAGAGAATCCACGATAACGCAAAATGTAATCAAGATTGTCGGAAAAAAAAACTTCAGTTTGTAAAAAAGACATCACAGGACTGAACCATATGATTATATAGTAAAATACAATGCATTGTTAGAGTACCGAGAATGAATTATCATATAATTGCACTCCATACACACAATTTCTGCCCGCAGTCATAATTGACTCTATACACTTTGTATTTTACTACGCTCATATGCTTCGGCCATGTCTATGGTTAACATCGTAATTCCTTAATTACCGTTCACATGTGCACTGTGTTTTACAAATGCTGCACGGTTCGGTATTTCTTCTTTGAGAGCAGGAGGTATAAACCGCAGTTCCCCGTCACGTCAGTACCCCATGCAGGCTCCAGTTTACGACTGTTCCTGCTACAGTTTTTTGCACAATGTATCTCTCGAGCACATTTCACTGCAAATCAGCAGGTACATACTGCAGTCTGTGTGTTTATATAGCAAAGTTCAATGGTCATTGTGAAGTTAAACAAAATCAACAACCACACCAACACACGCACACACACACACATCCACACACATGCATTACGAGGGCAATTTGGTA
>LUCH01001521.1:70407-80509 GCA_013368495.1 Paragonimus heterotremus
TCGCCGATAGAAGTGAGCCTGACTGATAACAGCGTCTGCGTTCTGCTCCAGATGGAACTTTGCCTTATGAACACAGACTGCAGCATGCACCTGATGAGATGCAGCGAAATGTGCTCGAGAGATACATTGTGCATAAAACTGTTTCTGACTTCTCTGTTCAAATTTGTTACGGGAAAAGTTTGCTTTGTTGTTCCTGCTACCACTGGTTCTCCAAGTTTGTGTCAATTTTCGTTTTACATATATCGTCCGACTCTCCGTCCACCGTCAAATACGGAAGCACATTTCAACCATTGACTATTATGCAAGAAAGGCTATATACTGCAGGCATCTTAACAGGTTTGCTTTCTCAGAGTCAGTGGGTGTCCAGGCCTCATTTCGTCGTTCTTGGGGGGGATTCGGCGCACAGCTCTAGACCTGTTTCTCATGTGTTTTGGGTGGCAACAAAAAACCTCCCCGCACACCTCTGCAACTCTAGGGAAGCATCGTAGGTGCCTTACCTCCAATCATTGCTCTTTCCTTCCAGCCACAATTCTCGTTTACTGAACTCTCTCCGGTTTTTGCTTTCTCACATTCTAGGATTTGTCTGACGTATGGCTAACAGATTGGTTAAGGTTCTGGACGCAAGCCTGCCTAATAATCTTGTTTAACTCCCAATACACCACTTGATGGTTTGCAGGTCCTGCCGTAATGTCTTGCGTATTGAGGGATACTGTCGCGTTCACTTTCATCCTATCTCTACAAATATCCACCCAAGTGGTAGACAATCACTTCATTCGTCCCTTCAACATGTACGTACGCACATTTTTGGCGATTCGCCGGCAAATCCCGTGTGGGTGTTCATTCCGTTAGATGATCAAAATCGGTCTGCAGAGCACCCGATCTTCTGCCGATGATATGACACGCCTGACTTTGAGATCGTCAGCAAACATTAAACACGGTGATTGGACTATTTTGGGGGTTTATCGCTAAATACCAAAAGAGCAGTGAGCCCGCTTTGGGTGGGTTTACATTGGTTTAGCCGTTCATTACATTGTATAGGTCTATTCGAAGCTGTTCATCTTGGTCACGTAATCTACTAAAATGGTCAAAATGTGTATTCTATCTTACCAGTCTGCATCTGAACAACGCGGATGCTGTAGAAGACAAATTAGCTCAGTTGAGTACCTAAGAAAAGGAGCAGTATTTTTATTCAGGTAACAGTTAACGATAAGTAAGAGGATAAGTAAATAGGGACGAAAGAATTGACGTCAATGGGAATACCGGCTTAACAGAATAAAACTGGATGTGAAGATTAACATACATGGCTGGCCAATGATTAACAGAAACCCTTCGGTTGGCATGACGTTACGCGTAACCGAAGTCTGCTGGACGGCGTTTATGCCTTTTTATAGATACAGTCGAACTGTGGTTCCACCAGGCATCAGACTAAGAGACCATGGTGGATTTTTGTAACAGAATATACTCCCAGCAACAGTATATAATAAACTGTCAGTTCTGTTACTGATCATTAAAACAAGCAAACCGTCTAATGGATTCGCGCACCCAGCAGCAAACGAAACTGTGCCAACTAGATAGTCTGAATTACAATGGATGGTGTGCAGTCGAGGTGATTGTGAAAGTTGGGGTAGTTAATAAAGGCCACTGACAAAGTACATGTTAGGGCGATCATCCTGTGATCGTCCCAGGGCGCCTCCGTCGTGAGAAAGAAGAAAAAACCACTCGACTCAGTCCTAACTAGCGGAACTGTTCAAATCGGTTGAGACATTTTATACCGCTACGCACATGTGGTATCCTAACGTTTTCTCATGATGTGGTGGAAATGTGTGGTCATTATGTGCCTTATAAATACGTTGTACTTGTCGCCCTAGCCACACCCCGTTTTGGAGCGAAACAAAGCTTTTTATTTTGAACGCGTCTTTTGGTTTGCCTTGGGGGCGAATACGGGACAGTCGAGGTACTATTCGGGACCGAGGTTTTCGTGTTAATCATTACGGGGACGAGAATCCGAATTCTGCCAAGCGAATTACGATAACTAGGACGAACCGGAGTACCGTTTAGAAGGGTTTTGCAACAATTTGGCGACGGAAGAACCCACAATGTCAGCGTTCGAGTAGATGCAAACGCTTCTTCAATAGCAGCAGAAACAATTCGAGCAAGCGCAATTAAAACTGATTGAAACATTGACGCAGAAATTGAGCTTCCAGCAACCGACAACGGGATCCAACGAATCCTTCAAACCATCGGCAGAATCTCTGATCAACTCAATCAGTGTGTTCAATTTTGATCCTGTAATTGGCACCACATTCAATTCCTGGTTCAAAAAGTACGAGGATGTTTTCAAGGTGGAACTGTCAGACGTTGATGACGCTCGGAAGGTGAGGCTGCTGCTTTGCAAATTTGGTACCTCGTAACACGATCGGTACATCAACTTTATCTTGCCGAAGAATCTCAAGGGATTTAAGCTTTGACAAAACCACCCAGACGCTGTCCCAAATATTTGGCGACCAAGTCTCAACCGATTTGAACAGTTCCGCTAGTTAGGACTGAGTCGAGTGGTTTTTCTTTTTTCTCACGACGGAGGCGCCCTAGGACGGTCACAGGGTGGGCGCCCTAACAGTACAGACCTTCGTTGAGTGCATCTTATGGCGCCGAATTAATCTCGAGCCTCATCGTAAGCATACCTAAGGTAGGCATGCAGAACGAGCTGGAGGAAACACACAACCTCATCTGGGATCCTCAGAGAGGTCACACGACCCTCGGTCATTACAACAACCGACAGCAACCATCAAACCTGGTCGCTCAGGGTAAAGGACGTGAACCGTCTTCAGGTATTTGACCACCGGTGTCTACGTTCAATCGCTCGTATCGGGTGGCACCAGCAAATAAGCAACGAGAAGGTTAGGAAGCGGGTGTTTGGCATTGATTGTCAAACAAGTTGTTTTCTTCATTCACTTCATTTTTACAGACTTAGATGGTTAAGTCATGTACTAAGGATGCCAGCTAATCGTTTGCCACACCGAGCAGTGTTTGGTGACGCTGCGGCCGACTGGCGTAAGGTGCGAGGTGGACAAATGATGACCTATCGCAGACGATTGAAATCATTTACAAAGGGGTTGGCCACTGTAGATCGGGTTCGTCTCCCGGGCCGGAGCCCTCGCAACTCACAGAGTCAGTGGCTTGAGATGTTAGGTGAGATGGCGGCTAACCGAGTTCAGTGGCGTGAATGTTGTCGTTGTTTGTCCGAGTTGTCTGTGAAGTGAGTGCACTTAATGATGCGGGGCAGTGAAAGCCTTGAGGAAACTGTCTTGCTGATGACGCCTTACTTTCACTTACAGGTCGTTTGTTTGTTTGCAAGGTGTAGGCACCTTGATGTTGTATATTTGAATATAGACGTAGCTATTTTTAGTAGTTAGGTCCATTGCCCCCCCCCCCTTCTTTTTTTCTCTCCCCATGTAGGTTTTATTTCTTTCTTTCTTCTTCTTCGTGGTTATATGACAGTTAAGCATCAGTGTGAACCACTGATGTATTGCTGTCAATGTTGATGGTGACTGGTTAGCTGGGTTGGATCTTGCGTGCGCTGGCTGACTATCCACTTATCCGTCGTTTATCTCGTGACTCCTACGCACCGCATTCCGCTTGTTGTATATCACTTCCTCTAGTTATTTTACTCTATATATTCTCTGTACCTTTAAGAAGATAGGCTGAGTATCACTTCAGTACCATCAAGCGAACACAGTTGGCAAGATAACAGACGAAAATGTGAGACGCGTATGTGTAACAAAACGAAACAGATTTTTGATCAATCCTACATTATTTACGATTTTGGGTTTTCTCTTGGTTTTCCGGGTTTTTTGTCGTGTCTCCTTCTAGGGTCGATTTTTTGCAACGGGTAAAGGTGGCCACGTGAACAAAATTAACAGCATTACCACCACTGCCTGATTTGCGGCCATGCTCCTAGCTTTTCTATTCGACGACAGGATTTTCTCGGACCCTATCCTGAGGGCCGAATGGAGCCAGCGGAGGCCAGTCTTGATGCCGGCTTTTCTATACGCTTACTCCAGCTTGTGGATTGCCCACTGCATTGTTCGTTCTCAGTCAAGGGGCACAAACAAGACCTAGTGTGGTTGGCGTTGGGCAGGCATGTGTAAAGCGTGTTCAGACCATTTCAGCTGATTG
Source organism: Paragonimus heterotremus (assembly GCA_013368495.1). Lineage (NCBI taxonomy): Eukaryota > Metazoa > Platyhelminthes > Trematoda > Plagiorchiida > Troglotrematidae > Paragonimus > Paragonimus heterotremus. The sequence goes on from LUCH01001521.1 coordinate 74,584, forward strand.
GGTGTAAGTACAGGCTCCCGCATTAGCTAGGCAGCTTATTGCGTCTTGGACTGTTTGTGCAACAGCGCCAAGTAAGGCAATATCGACTTATTGTAATTCTGATTCTCTCTTGGGAGAAGTTTCGCATTACTGTTAGCAAGATCAGAACTTTGTTTAGGTACCAAGAGAAGAAAGATGTTTATCAACCCTGATGCACTCCACTGAAGGCGATTATGAGTGATTGCAGCTCGCCGTCCATCCTAACCCTACTCGTGAGTTGGCTGTATAATACTCACAGACTTCTCAGATGTCTCGTTACCTAATGTAAACTTCCGGATAACAACTCTGACGACAGATTTAAAATACTTTGTGTTACAGGAAGACAAACATCGTTGGTCGACGTGGTGGCATCCGAGCAATTGACGAGGGACATGTATTTAATCGATGTAACTGCAACGTACACGAAATTTGGCTTTTTCCTCACGACGGTACTGTTTCTCGAATAACTCACATAACAGAACGGACACCAACAGCCTAGGTATACCTACTGTCCGACTGTTCGATCATGGGTTGGTGAACACATTGTACGGGCTTCTTTTAAAGATAGGATTGGTGATTTCTTCCTCTCACGACGATAGAACATTCCAAACCGTGAAAGACAAGAACATATCCAACAAGCTCATCGCCATCCTCATAAAAGACATCGGGAAGTCCATCTAAACTACTTGTTTTATGACCTCCGAGCATTAGGATTTCTCTTCAGACCTTTATTGTTGTATGAGGGTCTGAGGACAATAGTCGCGAAACACAATCTAGGCCCATAATTCGGAGTAGCTGGAGCAGAGTACCAGCTGTCCTGTTGGTATATCTCCACCCAGCGTTCCCTCGTCTTTTTGAATCGTGTTAGAGAATCGTTAGATACGAACATAATGTCACTAACACAGTGCCACTTGTCACTAGCAACCCGCATTTGATGGAATATATCCTGTGACTTGTCGGATGAAGTGGCTAACTCCGTATTCGTTACACGAGCTGCTCGTCTGGTTTCGGAATCCCAACGCTCGTTTTTCGACAGCCTATTACTCAAGGTAAGACACTCTTCCCAGTTAGCTTGTGTCAACCGACATGAAGAAGTGCTTGGAAGCCTAGTGGTTCTCAAATTGATGAGTCAATCCATGGCGATAATCGCTAGCCGAATGAAACGTTTTCTGCAGATGAGGTCAACGTCAGTGAAGTTGAGTTTAGTCTAATGGATAGCTTGATTTTGTCGGAGTTTAGTACAACTAGATCGAATAGCTTGGTTGCATTTTTCAGTTCAAGCTTGCGCCATAAGACACCACTAGTAGACGTATTTACTTAGACACTAACCAATGCGTAATCAGAGTCGGTGCAAATCGACCGGTATGAACGGAAGTCTTGCAAGGAGCTTCACCATCTGTAGGTGATTGCAATGTGGTCAGTTTGCGCCCACGCTTGTAACGTCGGGTGGCACCACAGTGTTTTGGGTGACGGAATTTTGTACCGGCGAGGAGCAGGTGCTTGTCTGAGCACGAATTTAAGAATCTGTCCACGTTGTTCAAGCGAAACCCTCTAGACCAGACTGAGCGGAAAGAACTTCGTTTGATGCCAAGCGTCCGACTCGGGTATTCCAATTTCCGGGTAGAATCACATTCAGTACCAGACGAAAGATGTCATAAAGACGCTGGTAGTACACATTTTGAAGTGTTTCCTAACTTCAATCCGTTTAGGTTTACATGACTAAAATAAGAAGATTGCGTTTGCCTTCTCACAGCTTGTTTACATCATACGTTCCTTCGTGTCTCATTATGTAAAGCCAACTGTCAGCCGAAGTCCAGTTCAACAGAGAAACTTTAGCCTTGCTACTTAAGTCAACATTGACCCGTTTTACGGGCTACCGATGCTGCAAGGTCTCTGGTGAGACGTGGACGTAAATTCTTGTTAGAAGTAGATTGGAGGCCTCACTCGGATTACAAAACTAGTCTTAGATGCGTGTTTCCGAGAAGCAGCAACCATTGTGGCAAGGGTTTTCAAGTTAAGGGGCTAAGGTTCCTCATTGTCTTGACTGCGCGTTGAGAGTTAATAAGTTATATATATATATATATATATATATATATAAGATCGAACAAATGCATTAATGGTCAGGTTTATATAGTGGGCTCTATAAAGTGGTTGTATGGAGAGGAGAAGTTGAGTGTTGGTATTCATCAGAGGTGTCACTAAAACAGCAGTCATACCAGCATTCATATCGATATTCGCAGCAACATTGACGCTAGCAGCGGTCTTCAGGAGGGAATGACGTTGAAGCTTGTCATCAGGGGAAGAGAGATTTTTGCGTGTACTGGCTAAATATTGTGCAGTGAAAGGTGATTGTTTATGGCTGGATTATTTACATGGTACTATTCAATTGCCTGAGCTGGCTGAATGGGATTCATCTGTAACTTTTGACCATTAATCTACTCCGCAGGACAGTTGTGGTGATACAGGCTTTCTGTTGACAAAGGCCATCGGCCAAGTGGCTCATATGCTGTTTTGAACCCAACCATTCAATGTGCACAGCACATTTTCTATTTTGTTAGAGCCAGTGGTTTGTACGGCTTTTTCGGGTTTTCACCGTAGATGACGTTGACCAAAAATGTCGGCATACAGTGCGGACGATCCCACGTGCCTCCATTAAGATATTCAAGACCTATATATAGCGGGGTAACATGCAGCACAGTGTAGTATTTTCAAGGGTCTTGTGTAACATTGTGTGAATTGTGGATGGAATCGGCCGAACTAAGTCATAAATAGAAGGCCCGCATATCCACTCTTACAACATATCGAGAGTTAGGTATTTTACAGTGCATCGTCGTACGCGCACGCTTTGCTCGCTTTTAAACTTTACTTGACTGTTAACTTCTACAGCCTCACCTACAGCTTGGTTGTTTGTCTGCAAAGTGTAGGCAACTTGATGTTGAATGTTTGAGTATAGATGTAGGTGTTTATATTTTTTTTGTAGTAGTTAGGTTCCTTCCTGTCTCTTTTCTTTTTCTCCCCTCTTTCCATAAAAGGATTGCACTTTTTCTTCGAGGTTGTGTGGCACCCAAGCATCAGCGTGAACCATTGATATGTTGCTGTCCATGATAATGATGATGACAACCCCTGGAAGAACATCTTACTGGGAAAGCTCGAATAGTATAACCGTGTTCTTGAGACGATAATGGCTACAAGCTGTGCTTAACTTGAGTTTGTGTACATTTTCACTGGTCACGTTCGCCAGTTTAATGTTTCTGTCTGAATGACCACGATCAACCGCCAATTTGAACCTTGATGTCGTCCGTCCTCCGTCATGTAGGGATCGATGGGAAGAGACTTATTATCCCTAGTTGATATTTGTAGCGCTACTCCTAACCAGTTGCAAGCATTATACCGGCGAGCATCAGCACGGCTTGGCACCTACAGTACTATACTAGTTCTACTTTTGATAATCTTGTTCCAAGGGATTAGTCTTTATCACTTAATGTCTAATTGTTCCATATAACTTCCATCCTGGAGGAGGGTATTGAAAAGTGATTAACTCGGTGTCATTGAATACCTTAAATGTGGCAAGCTTTGTGAGTTGTATTAGGCTGATGATATCACTGTGACATGTGATAAATCAGAGTTAACTCACAAAGCTTCACGCAAGTACATTATACTGCAACCTTGGCGAGGTGGTCGGGCTTGTGTACTGTTTCGATTCAGCGGGCTATACTGAATAGGACTCCGGTCCTTCCAGGTGCAACCTTGTCAGATAGGCCAAGGGGAGCAGGCAGACGAAAAACAGTTACACTCATAGGATTGTATGTCGCACTACTGACCGCGTAGGATTGCTTAGGTAGTGAGGCACGATCCTATGAACATAAGGCACTGCTGTCTTCAGTATCAGGAAGAAGGGGTTAGAAAAGGTACCCTCAAACAAAGAGCACTCTGAACGCTTAACGATTGACAGTGACCACTGGAGTATTATCCAGTACGGTCGAAAAACATTTGTAATCTCGTGAAAGCCTGATGTAGCTTCGACTACATCCACTGCGCACACCAGTGCTCAGAATGAGCCATCAATGTCGTATTCACTGCGCCATCGGGCTAGGCAAGCCCCTCACTGCCAAGTGAGTCAGATTATTGAGTCATTGGCTTCGGGTGGGGTCCCCCAAGAAAACCCTATATCCTGTTGTCTCGCAGGTCAGACTTTAGAGTCGGAGACTCGGGCTGGGGTCCTTCAAGTCAACCCCCTTCCGCGGCATAAACAACCGAGAAGTGTCAGAAATTATCATCCTCTCGACAGTGACATTACTAAACGACCTAGACTTTTTCCTACTGCTTTACCCCCTATTTCTTCTGTATTCTATATGCCTTCGGGCGATAATTGTTCTCTGAGGCCAAGACAACTGGTAAACATTGGCGCCTTCAATGTCCGCATTCTCCGACAAGTCAGTCAGCAAGCTGCTCTGGCAAGAACTCTCTCAAGTCTGGGTATTGATGTGTGCTGTGCGTCGGAGACAGCAGTCTGTGATTCTAGCACGGTTATCCATTTCAGCTCACCTCTAGATAACTGTCGATCCAAACGCTTCTCTCTTAGGGTTTCTGGTGACGCCGAAGCTGAATCTCGCGGTCAAGCTGGGGTGGAGATCACACTGAGTTCCAGAGCTGAGCAATGCCTGCTCGATTGGATCCCAGTGAACAGTCGCTTGTGCGCTGTCAGACTCAATACATCGGTAAAAGTCTGTCGACGCAAATCACAAAGACGTTGTATATTCATTACATCGGCGTACGCTCCAACGGACAGCAGTTCGGATTCTACCAAAGATGCGTTCTATGACGCCACCGTTGGTCTTCTGAGGCAAACTAAACACACAGACGTCATCATTACCAGCGGGCGATTTCAATGTACAACTTGGTCTTCTTTCTTCGGATAAGAAGCGACTAGGAGGTGGGTTTGATATCCGGACACAACGCACTGATAGGGGCGAAATACAACTACAGCTGTGCGCCTCCCCACGGTCTTTGTATTTCAAGTACTGCTTTCCAACACAGAAAGAAACATTGTGATACATGGAGAACTCCGTGACACAGTTGGATCACATAGCGGTTAGTTACAGGTGGCGCCAATGTGTCAAGGACTGTCGTACATTTTGAAGCAACCACCTAGACTAGGAGCATGCTGTTGTGCATGCCCGTTTTGTTTTATCATTTGCCCAGATAACCTACTCTCGTAAATGCAAGGTACTTAACTGACATTCGAGCGATGAGGATGTAAAGAACGCCTACCGAAAGGCGTTGATGAAGAAGTTGCCCAGTTCGAGTCGGACGAGTGATCCTAATGAAAACTGAGAACAAATCGCCGCTAATATGAAAGCATGCTGTGAACAGGTATGTTCCGGTGGAGTTGTTCAGTTGCGTCAGAACTGGATTTCCGTCACGTCGATAAACCTCATGAACAAGCGTCAATTGATCCCACCTGGTTTTGAATATGATGACGATCGTTGGGAACTTAAACTCAAGCTGATTCAAAGCTTGCGCAAAGACCGTGAGCACTACTTGGTGGAACAATCGAACGAGATGGAAAAAGCCTTTCATCTTGGAATAGCAGAAAGCTCTTTCACCTGATCCGTGATGGTACTGGTCGTCGAGTCGGTGTAAGTGAAACTATATGTGAAAAAGATGGTTCACTTATCACCAATCAATCGCACCGAATTGACAGGTGGGCTGAACATTTTGAAGAACAGTTCAACTGGCCTCAGCCAGATCATGTGGACGACGGGACACGAATAGTCAGTTAATACGTTCCAGACGGTCCTCCGTCGGAACCAGAAGTGTTCCTGGAGCTCAAGTTATTGAAGCGTAATAAGGCTCCTGGTCCAGACCTCCTCCCTCCCTTCTTCTCTTTTCAAGGATGGTGGGGAGA
>LUCH01001521.1:91933-104633 GCA_013368495.1 Paragonimus heterotremus
CACAGTGAGAACCAAAAGCGGCAGGCTGCACTACGGAGGAAAATAACATTCCTGTAAATCCAGTTCGAAGGACCATCTGACCAACAACACGAATCATAAACTGATGTCAGCCCTGTAATGCACCTATCCAACTGCCCAATTGCGTATTACGTTATGCACTACATAACGGTGATACACACTCAACCGATCAGTCTGTCTTACGTAATACACCAGTTCAATTGCTGTTGAATGACGACTACATAAGCATCAGCGTACGGTGGGGTTAACAACTGCAATGTTAAAAACGGCCTGCTTACTGTAACAAGCTCAGAGAACATGGCCTTTATCGACCGCCAAACACACCTTAGCCATCCAACTAAATTGTTCAAGGTATCGTAACGCAATCGTAATCCGAATCTGGTGGCGATTAGAGGTAATACTAATCAGACAACTTTGGCCGATTCTGTGTGCACAGAGGACGCTAACGCAACCAATATTCTAGTTAGAGGATTGATTACGCTATTAGCGCGCGAAAGATTCAAACTATGTGGTTAATTCGTTTGACTGTTGTTGCTATGAGTAGGTTGTATAACATTTGCTGGATTTATGTAGCGACTGAGTGAACCGAAAGGTTAACTTCTCGCGACGTCTGCGTTGTGACTGAATACTTACCAGATTGTAAACCGCAGCATGGAAGGTAAAGCAAGCCTGCCTAGAGGTAATAGTTTTAGCGGTATGCTTTTCGACCACCAATTGTACGGTTCGCATAATCTAAGGAGCGTGCATCAGCATATCTATCCGCGAATGAGTGCTAAGGACACCTCGAGAAGCGCAACTTCCAATACCCGCGATAACCATTCTGTTGCTCTTGTAATATAAGATTAAGCAGCCCTACTGATTAAATGCCCATAATCACTAAACCGCAGCAGCTACCCACGTGATGCTTAAAAGTGCTTTATCAACAACTCAGCATCGCCTCCCTTCCGCAATGACAATAAACAATTGCTAAACAATGATGGCAACGGTTGACCTTTCAGCAATGGATTACACGATTTCGAGAAGTGTAGCCCATGACCCTCCTCGATATGGAGGCTCTGACCGTTTAACTGATTAAAGTGGATAGGTTTATTCTGTCTTGTTGGAATCTTTGTTATCACTCTGACCACTGGTTAGAGACGCTATCCGAGATGGTAATATGCTGTAGTCAATGGCGTACCAGCATTCACACCGCTTCTATATCTTCCGGTTAACCTTATTTTATTAATTCTTACTCTTTTTTATAGTAAATTCGTATTCTTCGTTACTTCACATTGCTAACGTAGTGAGTAGTGGCCAGGGCAACAGCACCTTCTGATCAGGATCAACATCGTTGTGAGTAAAGGGACGTCCCTCTTACCACACACCAAACTGTCGTTGACACACTCCACCATTATTCATTTCTAGCAATGACACTCCAGCATGACGCGCCAATTCTACACGTTTCTCAAGAACAGGCTTGGTAACAGGTGCCCGTCATATGTTCCCATCGTCTGAATATACCTGAAGGAATGTGTCCAGCTGATAATGCGTACAGCACGAGCGCGCCAAGGTGAAACAGTAGGTCAGACTAACGCATCAAACCATGTATGATCTGATGAATATGCGATGGTGAATTGTTTCCTATCTTAAAAGATGGAACAGACACCCATGAAACAGGAGAACCACAGAATAAACGCCACTCTGATAAGCACATAAATAAGCGTAAATAACGAAACTATCGTCGCGTACATCATACAAAGTAGTTTTAAAATTCCAATAAATTCAATGGCCTTCGGAATATTTAGTGGAATACGCCACTTGTTTGTTTCTTCCGTAAACGATATGAACGGTCTTTATGAAATACCTCTAGCACCACATATGTTGAACACTGTCAAATGACTGCGATGGGTTGTTGACCGCCCCCTGATAGATACACCCGTTTAGCTAACAGAGTATATATGAAGAGAAAAGCGGAATTCATTAAACTTTTAATATGTGATGCCCTTCGGTTGATCCGACAATCATACTCATCGACGCTAATTCGAACCAATTCTGTTCACCCGCTTACACATTAGGTATAACTAAGCACAAATTGCCCATATGCATATCAATGATGGTTGTCATAGCGTCTGATGATGGCGTGTGCTGTCCATCTGGTCACGATTGACGATTATGTCATAATAGCAAAAAATCCACCCAGATTTTAGGCGCTTGTCAGAAACATACATAAAATAGTGTAGACTTCAGAAAGTTCTAAACTCACGATAATCAAAGCAGGCAAACAGCAGCTTACATTATGGGCAACGATATCATGGATCAACTGAACACCATAATGGACCACAAAGTATTCAACAAAGAATCAGAACGTGAAACAAAGCTCTCCGATTAGCCCGAAAGCTAAGTATGGTAGACGTCAGCAGGCGGATTAGGAATGGTAAGATCGGATGCATTGGAAACAAAAGCACACGACAGCGTTCGGAAGATAACTTTCATGTATCTCCTCAGCTCATTACACCAAGTTATTGCATCAGACTGCGACAAGCGTTTTAAAGTGTGAGTTGCAGTCACAAACTACGGCCATTATTTCAACTTCCCACTTGCCGTACCATGTATCCCCAAACAATTTGTCTCACATCACAGTGAGTATTCCCATTTGTGCATGTACATAAACATAGTACATGCATATGATTGTCTGCACAACAGGTCGATGGCATATCGTGTACTCAGTGTAAGCTGAGTACAGACAACAAGAGGGGAAGCGTGTGAGCCCGAGTCTATCTACAACAGGGAAAGCACACAACTGGCAAACTGCAGGTACACATTAGTCTGACAATAAAATTAATAAGCATAACTTAACGTTTCTCCAGTAACTACCGTTGAGGCATCATTAATTGTCAGCGGTCATTCACACTGCAACAGATAAGGGTTCTGCTAAAATAGTTCCAGACATTAGCGAACAAACAAATAGGGGTTTATATCTCCATATCAGCGTTATCGTTTTCGAGGCTGCATCAACTCTAACGAAGGAGGCACCTCTCCAAAGTTTAAAGGACGTGTGCATAAGGTGACCACTAGAGTAGTTTCATTTTACGACGGTTTCGAGAACAATGCTGTCAATGGTGGTGGTCGACTTTTAGAATTACTAGCTATATACAAAGTGCCTCCAAATAAACTTAACCTCAAAGTACTGCTGCATGGCAAGGCACACTGAAGTAATTCCAGTGGTATTCATTGGCTTTCTAGCTGCGCAATTCTGAAACGTATTTTGCTCGCAAACTGTGTAGTGAGACTGAAGATAAAATACTCAACATTGCAACCCAAGTCCCAAAACAGTCGAAATTGAAGAGTGTAATTCAAATGCACGATATTGAATGATTTAGGAAATAGGATAGCTAATACATGTAACAATTCACCGAGAAAAAAGATCGAGGACCACACACAAGGCATGCCACGCGTAAGAATCAACTGGATACGTACGATGCGGATAAACTAACAAGTACGACAAAGAGGTCCGCGTGCGTGCACGAGAGCCTGCAAATGAATCAGGAATGGTTCAGACAGCCAGCGATTGTGCATTTGGGCTAGCCTCATGTGGAGGAGTCGTCTCGACGGCACCCGCTTCGGCGACCCCTTCGTCTTCCGGAGAAGCAGGTTCAGGAGCATCGCGATCTGAGTCCTGCCCATGTGCCGCCTCATAATCAGCCGAATTATAGGTGGAAGACGGTCGCTCATCAATCGGACTCCGCGAATTATTCTGGTCGATTGGTTCTTGACAATATGTCTCATCATCATGAGCAGGTTCACTTTCCGGTTGACGTTGGGGACCCGGATAAGCAGGCGTCTGTTCCTGCATTTGAGCCATGTACAACTGTTGTTGTTGGAATTGTTGTTCCATTTGTCGTTTAGCTTTCAGTTGTGCCACAAACTGATCAAGTTCCGCCAAATTTTCATCAGAATCGGAGCGCTTCGCGTTTGTTAATGGAGCGAGCGGCGGCGTCTTTATGCGAGCCCTGGAGATGACCCTAAGGGAAGATGAAAGGAGTAGAAAAAAGAAGTGAGAACAGTATTGTGAAGTATCAATAATGAACTAATCAATGAATCAACTACACCATGGAAATTCGTCTACCAAAAATCTTCAACTGAATAGTTAGTCAGGACTTACCGACCACGGTTTCCTGGGCGTATTGGTGATTGTGAGGCAGACGATGAGCGAGCACTATGCGAGAACGATCTCGATCGACTCTTTGACAGTTGCGACCGTGAACGAGATCTGGAGCGCGAGGATCGGGGTGAACTTTTGCCGGAGCCATGTCTACGTCTGCGACGATCAAAACTACCACCAGAAGGTCCACCACCAGACGGACCGTCGCGTCTTCGATCATCATAACTGAAAAATAAATGTACCAGAAATAAAAAGTATACGAGACAGGAATGAAACGACGAGGCTAAAATCATAGTAAACTCTATAATAATCAGAATACGCACCGATTTGGATACCAGTTGCCACGGCGTCCACGATAATCTTCCCACTGACCACGCCATCTGGGAGCTCCGCGACCTCGTCCACGGGGAAAGAAGCCGCCACCGCGATTGTAGAAATCAGGCCTATGGAAATTACCTCCAGAGCGACGATCGAAATTCATAGGACCACCACTAGCACCACGCCAATGACCTTGATATGCACCACGCGGAGAATCGCCTCGTGGAAATTCATCATTCGCGTTGAAGGATCCCTCATGCACTTTATCAGGACCTGCGACAGGACCACCTGGTGTATCAACAACTATCGGTCCGTCTCCCTCTTCTAACTGATGTCTACGCTCAATTGCGCGAAGACGTGCTTGGACTCTTTCCTGGAGACTTTTAGAGGTCATCGGTAAATCGTTTTGGTTGTCATGAACAGTTAACGAACCATACTCACCCTCACGAGCGTTACGGGGTGGAGTGAATACCTGTTAAGTGGAGGAAAATATGAAATACCTATCAGAAGAAGAATTCCACTGCCATTGGGAGAGCATTCTCATGCTACTTATGACAATGATGCGGAAAGAGAAGCCATAAACGCAGAATTAGTCCACCACCTGTAAATAAGACAGCGATCGATCGAAGGAACAAACATGAATGACACGAGCAGCAACGAGCGAAGGTGATTGACGAATTACCCTTCACTCATTCAGCATAGACAAAAGGAAACAGAAGATTTTCAGCGTTAAAGCCGTGCTCCTGAGTACCACAGCTCAGGCCGCTGCCAGTCCTGACAAAACTCCAAGTAAAATAATAGAGTAAATAACAAATAAGTACAGGTAAGAAGACAATGAAGCAAAAGCGATGAAACCTTGAGGAGGAAAAAGTCAACGATACCATGGATACAAGTCAGCTACTGACTGCGGCATATGGCTTTTTCAGTTTCCAACCAGCTGTGTGGCTGGTCGCGAACTCCACAGCCAAGTGAGTGGCATCAATTAACCATGCTAAGTCCACGATCAGGTCATTACTTGACCGCCTTACGACCTCTTCCAAAACTCACCGACTACAATGTAGGACGCAACACTGGGCCTGTTACCATAAAGACGACAGGGTCTAACCAACGAAGACTATGCGATCTCATTGCCTCGAATATCGGACGTCAACATACACACTTCTCAATTGTGCACTGACGATCTGTCGCGTTGCTCGCAAAATCAGCTTATTTGAAATGGACTGACTGGGGGCGACAGTGGTGGCTGAGTACCAAGAGTCCATATGCATCCTCTGTACGAATGGTTCATAGAGTAAACCCGAGTTTACAAACGAATTGTAAACTTTGCCGTTAATCGGCGACTGAATTATTTTGTGATGCCACAAATGATAAAGAGTAGCAATATACCACTAGCTGTGTTGGATGGTTCGGAAAAAATAAGCGTGTAATGCATTGGAGTCAGTATAACAGCAAATGTGGGCGAGGAGAAAATGCTCATACGAGTGAATGACGCTAACCTAAAAAAAAAAAAGCTAGTGAAAACTTATTTGAAACACCTCTTAGTCAAAAAAGACAGTCTAGTAGCGGGCCAATCCAACGTCGTTTTAGAAAGTATCATGTTTGAACAGGCATTTTCGTCCTCGTACCACATCTATTCGTCAGGTTTTTGCCGAGTATTGGACAAATTAGATTATAGTATCTGATATTGCATGCGCTATTGATGTGAACTAAAAGACCCTGACGTTTTTTTTTCATATCGGTGTAACTCTATAAATTGGCGTTCGTGTCATGAACAAATGTATATTACAACCAGACAGACACCTTCCTTGTAATGGTCGCACATGAGATTCAAATCAAAGTACGACTCCTTAGTTAAGAGTATTGCATGAACATCATCCAATAGGTGTATGAATCAAACCGCTTTTGGCCACCGGCGTCCAAGGAACTGCGAACTCTATGCCTCGCCCCGCTGCATTGTATGTCAGGCTTTTTTGAACCGAAAGTCGCGAGCAGGGCTCCTTAAGCCAACCCTCTATATGGGCCTGAGTGTCCTCACAATTATGAGCTTGTTACGAATTCTGTCTTGTATTCCTATTACGGCTCCTTGATCGAGGTGTCCGTGGTCGGTTTTGCTCCCGTGTCTGCATCAAACCAATTTGTCGTGTTTCCTCCTCATTTGTTAACTAACTCTTTACTTTATAATCTCCCAATTTTTTTTAGACACTTACCAGAGATTTACTTCATTGGCCACCCATAATGGAAGTCGTAGCGAGAACGATAATGTGTGAAACACTAAGGTTCATGTGACTGATGAACACAAATCCCTACTATCCCCCGAACACTATTTAAGCTTACGATCCTGAGTGTTAGAACACGTGCGAATATGTGAGCACAGAGCACTTGCACTTGCTTCGGTTACCCTCGCCATCGATAACTGTTGTCTTACTGAAACAGGTCTTCAGGATTCTCGCTCAGCATTACAACCACTTCACAATCCGCGCGCAATGTGCACCTGTCTGCAGACTCTGCTGTTCAAGCCACTGGTATCAGAATTACCTTGAGCGCATAGGCAGAGAAGGCGCTGCTGGATATGCGTCAATAGTCAACTTTACACCATCAGACTCGAAGGCACGATTAGAGCATCAAGAGGCGCCCATCATAAGCGTTACGTGTTTGATGTTGTGACAAGCCCCCGCAGACTGCAGTCCGGACGCAGTCAAAAATGACGTTTATCACCAGCTCACTAACCTTCACACCGCGCGGCGCACGGACGTCGTAGTACTGGCTGGAGATTAGAAGACCTAAGTAGGTGGACTAAGCGCTGACCAACGTGACTTAAGTGGTCCATATGCTAACGATACTCGTGGAACAGACAACAGTGAACGTCTCTTGCAGCTCCGTACTGATAACGGTTTGTTTCCGACAAGTACTGACTTTCGACTTTTTAGGCGTCAATGCAACTTCTATTGCCAAGTCAATCGTGAACACAGACTGATCACATTGCCGCCAGTTACCGGCGATGTAGCTGTTTCTAAAACTGTGAGTCAATCTGGAGCACCTGTGAGCATTCAAATTATGTACGGTTATGTGCCAAGTTCGCATTGCGCTTTGGTGGGAAACCACTTTGCCATCAACCACAAATTGATCTATCTAAACTAGCAGGGACACAAGCGACCTATGCCTACCAGTGTGCGATTGCCTTTAGTCCAGGTCCTCAAGCACGACACTAAAACACACTGGGCACACATACGTCAAGCAAAGCATAAGTGCGGCACGGCTCCGTGTGGTACTACTGCCGGTTCAGCTGCCAACCGCTCTCGTCGGAAAAATCTATCCAGTAACCAGTACAATTTGGACCGCGAGGGTACTCACTTCGAAGGCAACTAAGAGAGGATTGTGAGGTCTGATGGACAAAACGCGTTATCGAGACGGAACAAGTCGATACTATCAGGAAATTCAAAAGCTTTTCCGTCTCAGCCGAGCAAGTGGTAAGAGGAGGCCAGGTGTGAGCGAGGTAACTTACGAGGCTAGTGGTAAACTTATTCATAACCTGCAATGACGTTTAGGTCGTTGAGTCGAGCACTTACAGCAGCAGTTCAACTGGCCACATGTGCCAGTGACTATGACTTCGGGCTCTGCTTGTGCTCACTGGATTGTTAACATTTCTCTGGCCTCGGAAAAAAAACTCAACTGGAAGCAAGTTCCTCAAACGTCACAATACACCCGCGATCTAGACAAACGCCCTCCTGGTTCCTCAGTAGATGGAGATCCGGTTTTAGTTAAAGAGCTCTGTTCCAGAAACTCTAGATCAGTGAAGTTGTTCCAAATGACTGGGGTTTAAGTTAACGTGATCCCTATTTTCAAAAAGACACGCACTTCATGTGCAAATCACAGAGGGATTGGACCGATTCCTGGTGCTCTAACCGTAGTTACGTTGATCACATCTTCATAATTAATCAGATGCTTGAACTCCGCAACTCATACAAAAGGCTAACAGTTGTTTTGAACATCAAAGTGGCCCCCAATTCAGCTGACGGAGCTGCATCTTGGGATTGTCTGTCGAGGAAGGATATGCATGAGAAGCACGTGAACATTCTGATATTATCTGACATATTACCCGATACTTCATAACCTCGAAGGGATATCGAACAAAGCGAGGTAGTTATGAAGATTGAACAAAACATCATGAACGTACTAGAATTACGGATGAAAGGCGAAATCGATTAGAAAACTGGTCTAATTAATATACAGGGGCTCGATGATCCTGCGTAATAACGGCCTGCCAAAAAACTCCGAGATGGCATCGAGCCCAGGTCAATTTTGTCAATGGTCAATTTATCCTATTACGTGCTTGCTCAGTGGCTGGTGAAGAACACCGAATCAGCACAACTAAGACTTAGCTGTCATGGCTCGAAGGACACATTTCAATTTGTGGATACGATCTCAGATGTCAAAGTGAAACAAGATAATGGCATTTTTTGATGTACAATCTTTGTTCACTGAAGTTCCAATTGACAAAAAGATTAAGTACGTTCCGAGAACGTGCAAGTAAGGCTCTCTCCCTCCGAAAGTTATGCAAACCAATCCACCTATGTATGTTTGTTTGTTTGTTTGATGGAACATATTATAGACAATTTGATGAAGGTGTAATCAGTAACCCATTAGGATCTGTATTGTCGAACATCTCCAAGGGTTATCTTGAGTAGCAGGCCGAATATAAAATTCGACAGAGAATTTTATCAACACGTAGACGAAGTTTTCACCGTTTCCAGTCAGTATGCTGAAATGAAACAATTGCATGACCAGATGAACTCTTTGCACAAGAAATTGTGGATACAAGTACGCCGACTTGTACATCGACACAATTGGGGACGTGCATCAATTAGCACATTCGAAAATGACTGTGCACCTGGAACTGGCAATGTCGGAGGTGCAATCAAGTTTTGAAGTATTTGTTAAGGTTCTCCTCATCCTTCACTTAATTGTTAGGGAATATTTGACCTTGTGACAAAACCATCTTTATCAGCTTCACGCTACATCATCTGAAAGCCTGTCCTCGAGTCTCGATCATTCTGACCTCGTTTATCACGCACACAATCCTTGCCACTCTTGTCATATCAGCTCGCCATATGCTTGGTTGCATTAATTTCGCTGTGGTGACAGATGAGGTGTAAACGAAATGTCTGTGCGCAAGACATTCAGCAAGGTTGTCCGGCTTCCCCATTCTTATTCCAGGTTGCAACAGACAAGATTCTAGAATAGGCCCTAACAGACTGCGAACAGGGTGGTGTGGAACTGCTTCCAGACATTCAGATTCGAGATACAGAGTATGCAGACGACACCATCCAAATATGTGAGGAGTTATAGAGAGCCTAGAACATCTTGGAAAAAAAACTAGGAGCATCTGTTCGTCAGTTTGGTATGGCCTGTGCACCTACTAAGTGCAAGATGTTGTTGTAAGATTGGCAAGACTCTGTGCCCATTCTCACTCTTTGCGGCGGGCCGTTGAAATAGGTCGAGAGAGATTCATGTACCTTGGGTGTTGTATCAGCGCTGGTGGAATGTCTGATGAGATCACAAGTCGCATGGCGTTTGCCAACTTACGCCGTCTCAGCCTTTCTGTGAAGAACCGGGTGTACAATGTCACCATAAGGGCTGACCTATGGTATGGCAGCAAAACCTGGTCCCTTCTGGCAGAGGACGTTTACACAGTATCAATTTTCGACAATTTGTGTCTCCATAATATTAACGGCGTATGGTGGGAACAGTGTCAATAGGTCGCCGACATGCCTTTCAAAACGATAAACTCTGTCGATTCCTAAAACACAAGCTTCGTACTTGAAAGAAAACAAACACTTTTGGTACAGGACGCTATCTGATATAGCGAACAATAAAAGTCGATAGAGCTCGTGTTGCAAATCTGTATACAACAGTGTAATTTTCCTATACTTCGCCTTCCTTCCACGTCTTTCCTTTTTCACCTTACGCAAGACCTTTTTTTTCTTATCATACTGCGATACCTTTACCATTTTACGTAATCTTCACGTGTTAAACACACATAACGTAAGCAGGCCGCCTGAATACGATCCTGACCTCCAAGATAAGGCAAAGGATACCCATAGGAAACCAACAGTTGAAAGTGAGGGCACACCAGCGAGTTAAATGCCGTCGAAAATTCAGTGAAACAACTTACCAAGCAAACCATGCACTAAAAGGGCTTTCTTGATCATTGAGGGGTATTTTGGAGACAGATTAGGGTCGTGTGAAGCAACTGGTTACAGACACCCGAATGTTCGCCTCGAAGAAAGCACTCGGCTATGCACAAGTAGCAAAGATGTATAACGTGACGTATGATGGTGTTAAGGAGTTTTGTATGTAGTCTAGAAATACCGGATTTCTAGATCTCTCCACAACTTCCAATTCTGTTATACTGTGCACCGCACACTAAATGATCACGTTATCAAAACAGCATCCGCAGGTAACTGATAAATTGTAGGACACAGAATAAACAAAATGAGCAGCAACGATCCTACTGTGGATCACTGTGTCATGCATAGCATCATCTGAAGAATAAGCCATTGATTATGGCGGTGAGTCACGAGATTGTCGTCAGTGAGTCGCATGATTAACGTAACATGCTTACAGAGCACTGTGTACCACAGACAATCAGATTGTTGATGTAAAGAACACAGAGTTAGATCAGTTAACCAGCATTTTCATGCCGAACAAGCTGGAACAGGGCAAATGGGAGTGCAAATTTGCCGTAACATTACCAATAGGTCTGACGTAAAATGGAACAAACAAATGAACAGCAAAAGAGAACCGATGAAGGAAGAAACAAACCAGCAAACTCACTCTTCGTGTGCTGCGATACTCAACCTCGCCTTCAATGCGTCCTCGTTTGGCTCCTTCGTGAACTGTAGAACAGATACAGAAAGAGGCCGAATGTAACAAATCAAGTAGTGAGGCAGGCTTGATTGCCAAAAACGTGGAGACGAATCTCAAGTTTCTATGTGGAGTAGCTGTGGCAGCTAGGCACCATTACTACCAAGCTCACGCGGGTAAACAGCTACTTCCAAGCAGAAACAACACTTGCTAATCACTGTTGTTCAAGCTGGAACATAGTAGTAAATCAATACACTATTTAATATTACTGAAAAAGCCGTATGAGAAAGAAACTTAACCCAGGTATTAGGCGTTACCACAGACAACATTCTAAGTGGTTTCATTCGCCTAAGAAAACGTTCTATTTGCAACATAAGCAAGATGTTACTAACAGAATTTAGGATGCTTGGAAGAACATATTACTCGGAATTTAGATCAATGGTAGTGTGTATAAGTACCAAAATGAACAGCACACGGGTCAAATAAACGAATCAACATAAATGCCGGAAGTGTCGACTGCCAGATAAATTTGCAAGACGCAAGGGTTGCCGGGTCAAGTAGTTAAGTTATCACTATTAACAGCATCAAGCAAGTGCGCTTACGCGAAGTCCTGGGTCACTTGAAGGTTGGACACTGACAGGCGATCCAAACATAAAGAAGAGTGGTTCAAATAGTCGGAGTGAGAGCCATCATCATCATCATCATCATCAAAAACAACAGTGAATCAATGGATGCGGACAATCGTGTTTGCTGAAACAGGAGTCCTTCGTCGATTTATATCATCATCATCATCATCAAAAACAACAGTGAATCAATGGATGCGGACAATCGTGTTTGCTGAAACAGGAGTCCTTCGTCGATTTATGCAAGTACTCGCCTTACCGAAGACAGTCAAAACATCCATATGGCAGGTTACAGGATATTTGACATAGGTAGAAACTCCTCAGAACGACTTGAACCTTCTCATCTAGCAGTCCATAGGTAATCGCTTGCTGTTCGACGTAAAGAAGTGTAAAGTTATACACATCCATAATCGACGTTTCGTGAAAACCTCGTTCGCCGCCTCAGGTTTGAACAGGATCTAGGAAGATTAATTTTTATTTTGCCTCTTATAAATGCGTAAAATCTTCCAAGGATATGCAGACTTGGTGCACACATTTGGAGACATGGTACTTACTGGAAGCGTCCCAATACGGGAAATCCCTTAAACAGAGACACCAACGACCTTAAGTCAAACAGTAAATGTGTTGCAGACACGGAAAGAAAAAGTAATCTTCGGCATGTCAATTCACCGATTACCCTCAGTGAGCAGGAATGAAGGCCCAAAGTACTCTTCCCCCAAATTGTATTACCAAACGC
>LUCH01001521.1:121558-133565 GCA_013368495.1 Paragonimus heterotremus
AAGACATAACTAAAAAAATTTCGGGTAGTTTGAGTGCAGAGCTTGCCTTAACAGAATCTGTCAAGCGGACGATCCAAAATCTACCGTTGACAGGAATCCAATGCGGCTGCGGTTGTCGAGCTGAGGACTACATCTCCTCTAGTCTGACCAGTAGCGGCGGCCGTGGAGTCACCCGAAGTGTATAACCAGCATCGGGTAGACAGTGTGGGTGCTGGTCGTCCCATACGTTGACAATTGTTCCGGATTCTTCTCTGAGATGCATCACACGTCGACATTCAACGAGTCTAGCGTTTGCAGGAGGGCGGTCTGTCCACCTATCTGTCTTAGAGTGCGAACGTTGAAAGCACCTACATTAATTCGCATTCTAAATCTAAGCAAGGGACGAGAGAGGCTTGAGGCTGGATGATAAGAAATGGAACTTACCGATGGTTAGCTATATCTGTTGTGGGAGTTGCAGAGTAATTGCCAGAAATAGGGTTGAGGAGGAGCCTGCGAGTTACATTTATTGGACAGTGGGGGAGGGGGTTCTTGAGCACTGAGTCAAGCAGAATATGAAACCAGTGATGTTTATCCAGTCAACTAGCCGTTATCATACCACATTTGGGTAGCCTCTATTATAAAGACTCTTGGACCAGACGACAACCCTCAATGGAGTAAGGCATCCGGAAACTGCCTTACTTCTCAACGGTTAATTGTTCGCTATTTCGCCCCACACCAACTGGTCTACTATGCCCTTTGGCATTAATACTGCATGTTCTCCTTTCACTGTGCCATGTCATAAAGTGGCATTACGGTGCGCTCAACAGCTATCTCTTCAATACAGCGATGAGCCGGATCGGAAGTATATGGGAAGCAAGTACCGCGCAGACGCACATAGATGATCCAAGCCATCATTCTAAGGTGAAACGGCAAATATCTTAAACGTCCCCAACGTCTTTAGCATGATCAGTAACAAACCTGGGCAACCGAAGAAGATGCATAGAGTATAAGCGAAGTAAGGCTTGAAATGTGCAGAGGGGGACTGCAGACACCAAAGACGAGGGACAAGAATGCAGACAGCAAACTCAAAGTTAACAACCAACAGCCGCTGCGTGCATCAAGTCACCCGATTCAACAGAAGGTGCTGGAGACGGACAAAATAGATACCGCATGTAGCAACACTGATAGCAGCACATAAGTGATCAATAACGGTGCTTGCTCTCAAATCAACCATGACAAAAAAAGCCATAGCTTCCGGGTGAACTCGGACACTGCACAAGTCATTCGTACACTAGAAACCAACAACTAATTTACACGCGAAAGCAAGGTGGCATCTGCGACACGGCTCACACTGAGCTGATTTACCAACATTCCCCCACTCTCTGGACGACTCAATTGATCAACGACAGCAATCGTGGTCGACTGATCACCATTAGCACTAACGCCACCTGGCACGCATCGTACGAATCACAAGCGCGACCTACAGTGATCGAATAAGACAAACTTTTCAAGTTACCTACGCAGCCATCGTTTGTTTAGCTCTGACGCCAATCGTACGCCACAACAACGGGTAATGCACGGTGTAAACAGACAGTGGCTCCTATGATTCCGCCGTAACCATCACAACCCTAGATAGCAATACATCAGTGTTTCTCACCGATGTTTAACTGTCACACAAATATGAACAAAAGAGCAACCAAACTGTAAGTGAAAGTAAGGTATCATCAGCATAACAGCTTTCTTACGGCTTTCACTGTCCCGTGTCCCACAGACAACTCGGACAAACAACGGTAACATTAACGCCACTGAGCTCGATTAGACGCCATCTCACCCAACGTCTTTAGCCAACAAAAACAAATTTTCCGATAAAGCTAGGAAGTTAGCGACTAACGTAACCGACATATCCACAAATGAACAGCAAATGTAACAAGAGGTTGGAAATGACTTACAATGCGCCCCGTGCAACGTAGGCATCCGGATTCGTCGGTTCCACTTCGATAGCAAAATTATAGCATTGCAGTGCTTCGCTATTCCGACCTTCTTTAAAATACTTCACGCCTTGTGCCACGCTAGTCGAAATAAAGCATAATTTATGGTAACGGATAGAGTGGACTATGACATAGTGGTTAGGACATTGTACCACATATGACAATTTATAAATCATAAAAAACAAAATGAATGTCACGTTAGAATCAAAGTAAGAAAACTGATCATTATAGTCTGTCTAAGAAGAATTCAATGTAGGAAAACTGAGAAACTCATGAAAACAGAAGCACTGACAATCAGCCAGCCATCCGACCTCAGAATTACTAATTCATCCGGGCTTACGGTTTACATCTGACTGATTTGCGTGTAGACATTTATTCTACATATTAAAAGCACCGAAACAAGACTCACTGCTTACTCGTGTAGAAAACTCACGAGCTAGCTATATATAACATTCTTGAAACAATGGACTTAATCAACGTCTCAGTATTTGTCCGACGCCTGGGAACAATGTAGACGTACAAATGTCAAGTATATCTCTTGTGCTTTAACTGTGTCAGTGTTGCGTCGTGTGGAACGTGGGAAGCTTCCTATCTAAACACTAAGACCTACGAGAGGTTGCTTGTGACAATCGAGAATCTTAGATGTCAAAAGTACAAAATAAGTTCAAGAAGCCGAACAAGATAGTAAACATCCTACGTACTGCTTCATTGAGAACGTGAGTAGCTGATTGCGCCGTAGTTCACAGGCCATTTCTGATTTGGGTAGACGGATTCTGTTTTAAAAAAAGTAGAAAAACAACTTCAACCAAAGTATCGCGAATTGTGAGTAGAACGACATTCAAAATATCAACAGAAATAACTGATAGAGTATGACACACTAACTATGAAACCGCTACTGTTTGAATTCTCACGCTCTTGCTTACAGATACAAGAGAAAGTGCAGAGTACAGTACTCGGTATTTTTAGACAAACACAGTGAGGTTCATGTAACTTGCGTGAGCAGGACCACGTCCTGAAGGTTAAACCTCATATACGGGATAATCCGGAATAGAGTCTAGTATTCAATGCCACTACAACTCTTCATAATCTACAGCTGAAGCAACTCACTTGTAGAGGCTTGGTATCAAAACGTCCGTACTGAGCGATGCCGATACAACACTGACAGTGCTTAAACACATTTATCGCCACTGACATCAGCACAATAATGCACAACTGCTATATGATATTGGAAATAGAAGCAAGCCATAGTTTTGGAAACAAGTGAAAAAGAGGGAATGGGTCTCAATGTACAAAACCCTGTGTCTAAACTCAAACCTTAAATATTAAGATGCACACAACTTGCAAACGAACTACAAATGATAGTATGAGACTTTCTGCTGCAAGATAACATGACATTCTCTGCTTTACATCCTTCGTTGCCCTAACTTCATAGATAATTCACATAAACATCAACGTTCTCACAACTGAGTTCTACTGACTGACACGTCTCCAACGTAGCTAACCATCGGCTTTGAGTAAGAAGATCCCCAATCAAAACAATAGTGGCAAACCCACCGCTAACTGACTCCACCACACCACGCCGAATCGCCGCTTACCTTGAACCTCGCGTCGATCGTCTGCAACGCCGTGAGAGAGTTCTCGGTGTAGGTTGCTACAGTTGTAATACGGCTGACCGTCTTAATTTATGCATCACATAAGATTGAGCAAACTAGCTCGTTTAACCAGTAGAGTCAGATACTAACCTCCCAACCATAGCGTTACCGACTCGTTGATGCAAATTAATGCAAGCGACTTGATGTAGACACTGATGGATGAATATTCGGAAACCAGATACGTCTTTCATTCTGAGTGACGACTTTTCGAAACAGTAAAACAAACCCCATAGCTAACTCACATTTCCAGCCCTTGGGCCTTACGCAACTCTCTTTGACGACAGAGTTAAACCTGATTAGCAAGGATTGCTATAATCTTGCAGATAGGGACCTTTTCATTGCCTTCGCCGCTACTAATGCAGCTCCTCATAAACTGGTCAACGATGTTCACAATTCAACTAGTTAACAACAGACCAGAGCAACTATTACAGTTTAGTGGAAGCGTCTTATAGTTTAAAGCTGAACATCGCATCTAAACTTTTGCAGAACGCCAAATATTGCATAAGGTCAACTGCGCTGCTCGGAAAGGGTGAAACGGCAACATAGTCAAGGTCGGTCAGTCATCCACTGGGCAGGAGGTTTACGTCGGTGTGCTGTGAATTCCGTAGCCCTCCACCAAAAGTATAAATAACAAACTCAGCTTTCAGCGATACTCATGAGTAGAATGGATCGGGCTGCTACTGGTATGGACAATAGTCAACGAAGTTGCAGAGTGATAAGTAAGAATGTACAGCGAAAAAAAGACGATGACCCTTTTGTGCTGGAGACAGTCCCAGAATGCATGACGGACAACCGAGTTGAAATCGATCTTTAAATCCAACAAAATCATAACGGTTAGCTGAGAAAAGGAGTGCCGATTGAGCAGTGTCTGACACACTGTGAAAATATAACTGACACACTCGCGACCAGGCCAGAAAAATGTCTATTCTCCTCTCATCGTGCTTTAAAAAAAAACCTTATCATGAAACCCGTGAGCGGCTTGGATGTGACAGAGGCAGGGCTATCACTGCGGTTGTCACATGACGTCCTGACACCTTTTTTGAAAGTGGGAGGGATTTGATAAACACTAGTCATGAGACATATTTTCAGCTTTTCCTATGGAAAGGAAGAGTGTGGTCAATTCAGACAACAGCCTTTCAGCAACATCTTTAAAAATAGGTGGAGAAAGAGGGTCCGCACGTGGAGTTTTGTCACGTTTTAATAGGTTAAGCTTCATAGCCAGTACGGTTTCCGAGAGGGGATCGTCATAAATAACCACACAATCTCCATCACCATAGCTGAATCAACTGGCTCAGACCAGTTGAACTGTTCCTCGAAGTGCACGACCCATTTTTCAAGTCTCCACGACAAACTGTATATTCTTGAGCCAGCTTTTCCACAGTCTTACTAAGATCTTGTCGACGGCCAATGCAACCAAGAATCAGTGAAAACAATGCCCGTTCATTCCCCAATATGTCTTCTTCATCCTTTTGGTTTTCCTGGACAAATGAGTTTCATGGTCCTCACGTAGTCTCTTTGGGAGTTGGGGTTTTAGTTCACGGCGACCCTTGTCAGATTCGGAATCAAAGGATCAGCTGACGTATGTTTATAGCCGTGTTGAATCAGTAAAAATCCACTTCTATCGTATCTGCAGGGATCCTTGGGAGAAAACCTTCTCACAAGTGGTTCGCACACCCGTTTAGATATTTGCCCAGTGCTCGCTTGGGTCACTTCATTATTTTGATCCGAACAGTTTAACTTTTAGTGTCACATGATTTTTGACTGACTTTTATGTTTGTGGGTAAATGACCTCTGATTCAACGGAAAACCAACGCGGGCCCGAACAACGGTACGATTTGAGTCAAGGTAGTTACTCCAAAATGAGCGACAAAGGGTGGCATCACCGACAGCCGACGGCGATGAGATTAAGTTGCGTCTGTAGGTTGCACAGGGTGATTTTTCTGTGAAACGTTACCGTCGTTTGTGCTGAAATGCGTCACCCAATAATATAAAGTCCGTGAGATGCGGATAATCACAACGATTGACCGCGATTGTCAACGCAACGCCCACGGACACTAAGCATGGCACTCGGCCGTTCCTTGTCTAAAGACGACCGAGTTGTGTACTCATACCACCACAGTCATGTCTGAGTACTTAATTTGTTTTAGAAGACCAAGGAGGGTATCGTTCTTAATAGCGACTGAACTAGTGTCTGCTGGAACATGCAGACATGACTGAGTAAAAATGTCCTTCTGGTCTGTATTCACTGACTGGGATCCAACCAAGCAGGTTCTGCTCCGTCTTAGGAATCACTACGATCTCAACTCCAGTGAAACCGCGAGATTCGGCTTCACCGTCACCAGAGACCCTGCGAAAGGACAACCGACTCACAGCATTATTTAAGGACAAAGTCAGGTGAAGAACAACGTTGGGATCTTGGGGACGCGTTTCCGAGACAGCACATCCAGTTCCAGAGGCGACGGAGTGTGCTCGCTAGGGGTGCTTGCCGACTTGTTTACCGAAGAGTGCGAACGTTGAAAACAGCGCTGTTTATCGGTTGTCCTGACTTGGAGAGGGTAGCTAGCAGCAGAGGAGGAACGAGGTGAAGGCGAGTGGTCTGACCTACCAGAACAAAGATAACTTGACACGTCCCGGCGATTCACGATGCGATAGGGGTTAACTTGAGGGATACTATCCCGAATCTCTGATCCATGAGACAACGAGAGATATCGGTTTCTTGGGGGACCCCACCCGGAGCCAATGATTCAACAGTCTGACTCACTTGGCAGTGAGGGGCTTGCCTAGTCCGAGAGCGCAGTGAATAAGACACTGATGTCTCATTCTGAGCACTACTGCGCGCAGTGAGTGTACTCGAAGCGACACGGGGCTTTTGCGAGATAACAAATGTTTTTCGACCGTATTGCATAATACGCCGGTGGTCACGGTCAACCGTTGGACGATCGGAGTGCTTCTATTTGAGGGTACTTCTTCCAACCCCTTCTTTCCCAATCGGAGGACTACAAAAACAGTTCTGCTGTATGCCCACAGAATCGTGCCTCACTGCCTAGACACTCCTACGTGATCAGCAGTGCGACAACGTCTTCAATGAAGCCACTCGTAAGTCCAAGAATACAAACAAACAAGGTCAACTTCTGCCACAAACCAAACATCCAGAATAGGCAATACTTCGGCCAAGAAACACAAGCAGCTTTGGATTTAATGGCGAACCGGCGAACTTTATCCTAAAGCAACAAAGGATGCACATGTCATACCTGACTGTCATTGACATCATAACTGATTTGTCTACTATTTTAGCAGTGAATTCAGAACAAACTACCTGGGCCGCTCGTTCGAGACCCAGATCCTTTTTTGTGAGTAAATATGCGAATTTTTTCTACAGACGACTAACTTAGCCATCTCGGTAGGTGAGATATGACTGAACAGTGGAACTGTTTGATACCCACCTGGTTAGACAGATTTCCATTTCCCTCAGAATTGATTAATGACACACATTAGCTGCTTGAATAACCCACACTGTAGACTATTCTCTGATAGGGATGAAGTCGCCACCTATGTTTTGCGTGGGGAAATTAAGGAAGGATGATGGAGACTGAAGTAGTTGGCCATTTTTTTGCTGTGCTCTGTCGGCAAACTTGCTGCAGCCATGTTAGTTACACACTACTCTTGCATTTCGCTTATTGCAGCAGGCTTGTATGACACTTGTATCAAGCACCCCGAATGCCACCAGCGTCGGCGAGGTAGAAAAAAAGATGGAATGTTGTAATTATAAAGGTGCTGCGCTGTGATGTTCGTTTTCAGTGTCCAGTTTCTGGGTTTTCTGCGAATGTGCCTCTTTCCTTCAGTGCATAAACATCTATTATGAGCTGTTGCAACTTCTGACCGGCTAGTACCCCGTGATTGTCACGGCCATTGTTGATGGCGTTGGTTTTCGTGCGGAATGTGACAGCTGGACAATATCCTTCGGATTGCTAACCGTGTCGAACCTAACTCATCAGCGTTGGAAGCGGACCGTCGAATAACTGATTTGTTAGCAGATGCCTCTTCAACGCTGAGCCAAGCTAGACAGGAGCTTTTCCTAACAAGCCTTGGAGCGTAATGCCAAAGGTTCACTATTGTTCCAAGCTGAGCTGCTTGATTCCTGATGGTCGATCGGGCAGCAGAATCCAGTAACTAGAACGTCCTTCACGGCGGATCGCTTCAATTTGACAGGGCTCTTTCGTGCCGCACCCAAGACTTCTTATGTCATGTCACTCATAAGCTTCCGCAAGGAAACAAGCCTACTGCTATCAGCCCTGACCCCGGCCGCATCAGCGATGTCCGCGAAGTTCCCCCAAAAATCCCCAGTGCGTTGTCTTCGAATTGGTGCGGCTAGGGTACTGACTGTCCAGAAGTCTGCTGGAACGAAGAGTAGTCCAGCACGGAAACTCAGATATACAAACACGAAGTTACCACCACGAGTGAAAACCCCACCTGCACGTAATGAGAGACGAGGTTATAATCCACTTGATAAACGCTTGAGTAAACACACTCAGGTTCCAAACAGCGGCCAACGGTTCTATGTGCAAAACGAGTGAAGAGTCCATCTCTGTCTCATGCAAATCAAGGGAGTAGTTCTTAATGTACACAGTCAGACAACTTGCTACTCAGAGTAGTCAAGTATGATGATAACCCTCTCACTAAACATTCAGCTCTTTCTGTTGATAATACAGGAACAATGACAATAGCACAGTAAAAAGTGAATGCAGTGTGACCAACAGCTCGTACTCGTAGTCATGAAGACGAACATCTCTGTGATGAGTAACGCTTGTGAAGAAAGAAGTGGATTTGGGAGCAAACATGGATGAACAACAGAAACTTAGACCGGTGGACAGTAATAGTGGCCAGCACACAATATAAAAAAAACGAAATATATCATGGCCACCTGTTTCACTTAAGACAAACGATTTCCAGTAGTCTCATGCCTTTCCTTACTTTGCTGCCGAACGACGGTCTGCTTTCCCCCATAGTAACGAAGCACTTGCTAACCAAGAAGGATGAAAGGTAGACCGAACCTAACCAGACATCTGGCGCGCTACAAAAAGTGTTTTTAGTCGAACACAGACTAGAGAACATAAGGCTTCCGAAACGAAAGACTACGAAACAATCCAGTCAAATCGACAAAACAGTGAACAATAAGAAACGACAGGCTTCAATAGTTTGGGTATGCAGCGTGATGCTGATCACGTGCAGGCTGGATAGTGTCAGACATTTGACAAGTAAAGACGAACAGCGCTTGGAACCCGAACGTGCGTTCATAGTCAGCATGGTATGTAATGAGCAGTCTCGAGTTTGAATGAATAAACACAACTGCCGTTCTACTTAAGAAACAATCGGTGGAACTAACCAGTAGCAGCAGGAAATAACCAAAGATTGGAAAGGGTATTCAACATGTGCTCAGCACATGACTACTGAAATATGAACTGCCGAATAAGTTGCCGATCGACATACAGTGTAGCTGAGAAGTGTGCTTTCAAGGGTTTACCGCTAGGTTGAATACAACCTATTTACGTTAACTACCCAATCGGATAAACCAATATGGATCAAGTGATACTCTGATCGCTGCAAAAGTTTGCGTGATCGCGTAAACTCAGTTTTACTTTGTTTATCCCAACGACAACTGTCCTGTTAGTTCTCTTTACATAAATGTGATATAGCCAGTCTCATGTGTGAGTGAAAACGAGCTTGCTGCATAGGTTTGATTACCATGGGACTTTTTAAACGAATGAAAGTAAATATTTGAAGCACTTACAACCAACATTTCGGTCTAACGCGAAAAATTACATAAAGTAGTGTGGGAATACGAGTAGAAAAATTAATACCCACTTGTTGAAACAAGTCAGCAAGGTACAAGCTGAAGATCTGGGTATACCCATACGAGCACACAGAACCTGCAGGCCATCAGGGTTGCGAAACTGAGGAGTCGACTCCAGATAGGCTTCATAAGATTTTCCATCCAGATTCTGAAGTTTTCTGGAAAATATTGGACACTGACATGATTGAGGGCTCCGTAAATTTAACATACTGATGGCACAAATCAAATAAATCAACCTAGATATTATCAGATGAGATGACTATGTTTAGTAACGAGGAGTAACTGAAACTTCATGTCGAAAGAGCTACAAAGCATATAAGTTCAGCATCATACACCAATTGTCCTGTAGCGCAGAATGTCGAAAACGACACAAAATTTGATATGTAAATGAGCAAACCGCTTGTAAGAAACAAGTTAAGCTAAATGAAATATAACGACTCAAGGGAAAATAGAACAAAGCAAACGATATATAAATACATGAAGATGTAACACAATCCAGACTGTTGGTTATATCTTCATGTATTTATACATCATTTGCTTTGTCTATTTTCCCCTGAATCGTTATATTTCATTTAGCTTAACTTGCTTCTTACAAGCGGTTTGCTCATTTACATATCAAATTTTGTGTCGTTTGCGACATTCTGCGCTACACGACCATTGGTGTATGTTGCTGAACTTATATACCGTCGTTTGTCACCACTTAGCGAGTGACTACTTTCAGACAGAATCCGAGAGCACATGGCACGCGTCCTGTGGTTCAAGGCACAATTCTCAAGACATCCCAACAATCGATGATATGTAATGAAGTGTTGCAGCGACTTATCTATAATCCACGTAACCCGCAAGTAGGTGTTAGTAACCAAACCCAGTAAGCAATAATAATTACACACGGAAAACGAGCATGTTTGATTTGAGGACACCACTGCCGTTTTGAAACACTATGTCACTGATAAGGACTCTTTTTCACCGCTACCGCACACTTCAGGTTATCAAAAGCTGAAATCTAGATGGATAAATCCGCAGTTAAAATGTACATAAGCAGTGAATCAAATTAAATAAGTTATTCAAAGATAAGTAGTTACGGCTCACTTGTAGTGAAGTGGCAGGTCATCATCGGTAATGAGGCCCTGGAAACAAACGGGGAATGAACGGCCTGTCGGCGAAACAAAAAACTTACCAGTTTGAGGTCGCCGTAAAGATCACGGTTTAACATTTTCGGGTTCATGCTAAGTATCAGGCGGCCGGTCGGATGAACGTCGAGGATGAACACTGAAATAGAGGATATAAATTGCAACAGATTCCCAGTGACGAAACTATGGCAAGTTAATGCATTCATTTTGAAAACAGCATGCAATATCAAATTAAGTAAATTTCACACACCAGAAATATTTCACAACAGTGGCATGAAGATTCACTCATAACATCACGGAAATCATGTTATTGGGTCCAGATTTTTCCGGCTATATGAGCATCAGGCGATTAGCTAATTCGCGTTTTAAAACGTTGCGTAGATCCACACATGCGCCCTTCAACAGCACAAGCTGATACACTATGTGTCTTTTCCATCTGATGTAGTAAGCTCAAGCTGCTGAAGCATACCAAAGACCCCAAGATAACCGTTTAACAAAAAATTTTCAAAGACGGCAGTGGGGATCTATATCCAAATTAGCAATACTCTTTTAGGCCAACCGAAAAATTGAAGAGGAACCCTGTAATTACGGCTAAACAGCTAATTCCGCTTCCGAAAAGGAACATCCTTTTTAGACGTGAGATGGTTCCAAGCATACCATACCTTAGTAGCAATATCGACTAGCTATCCCACAGACCTTGACTACAGTTGCAGTGTTTAGAGAATTGTTTACGTCGGAGTTGGTACTACTTATGAACGACTCATGGCATAAGTAGATATGGTGTACACCGAGGTAAGCTTGTCCATTAAACCTTTTGAATCTACGCAATTCGCCGGCTTTGAAGTGCGTCGGTCCGCCAAACCCAGGGAGAAAATGAATGGAGAGCAAGCCGACTTATAACCAAGCGGTGGGTGCACCACGCACATCCTCATCCTGCAGCAGGTATAGAAACACCAACATTATTATAAACAAACCAACGATTGCAATATTTTTAAGCCTAAAGGTCGCTTTTGGTTTGGTAGCTAGCAACGCGCTGTAGAGCTGCTTTATTCATAAAGAAAACTTAGAAAGTGCTGCGAATCTCTCGAAATTTTTAAATACTCACTTAACAAACAGGAGAATTTACGAACAATTATTTTGAATAGGCGCTGATCATTGAGTATGGTTTACTTCCTCCTGTCACAACGAGACTGGACCTTGACGCGGTGTGACAGCTTGCGCATCGCGATGACCTATTAAGCTAAACTGGACGGTGTGGCCACCACACCAACAGAGTCACTCATGTCAGGCAGGCCAATAGGTAGAGGTCTGACAAACCAGTCTCCTGGTCCTCCAGGCTGGGGGATGGAAGAAGACTGGCACCTTCTTCCGGAAAACTTCCCAGTTCTGGTACACTGTCACCCACCC
>LUCH01001522.1:3110-20880 GCA_013368495.1 Paragonimus heterotremus
AATCCAGGTGAGACGGATTATGGCCAGTACACCACCACTTCATTTATCACGCTAATCTTGATCTTGTATCTTGACGCGACGATAGGTTGGTCCAGTGCTTGGTTGTTCGTTGTGTCAAGGTAAAACAAGTAGGTATTTATCATAAACTTCCGCCATTCGAGAAGCTCCTGTATTCGTGTTGGTTGTCTCAAAGGCCTGGATTCTGAGAGTACGAGACAGTGTACTTCGTCCACTAATTTGTTTCCTGTGCATCAGAATCGAATCTGGTCAGCTTGCCTTGGGTGGACCGAGACGTCGTGAAAGTCAACAATTTCTGTTGCTGTACTGCCTAGCTTTCGAGGGATAATTCATTTTGCTAACCGCGGATTGTTTACACAAAAGTAATGTGTCGATTAAATCGATGCATGAAAGCGATACTAACAGACGCATCTGTTATTAATGCAGGCGCGCCTGCATTTCAATAACAGAGCTGTGTTATTCTCCATCCTACAATGGTTTGCATTCCTATAGTTAGGCGGCTATTAAGAAACAGTCAATTCAGCAAATGTATTAGTATTAGTTAAACTCACGGCTATTTTAGGCGTTTCCATTTAACTTTTTGTATCACTGTATGAGTACTGATGTCAACTGACTGTTTTTAAATGACGACATTCGATGCTGTCAAGCCATTTTTGCACCAGCAAAAGAGGTGATCACTTTAGAGAAAGAGTGGGTCTACATAGCGATGCCTTTCAAGGGTGATTATATCATGCATCAAACTGTACAGCGATTAGGGAATTCAACTAAACTATCATTTAATGCGGCTAAACTCGGTGAAATTGCTCTGACTCAGAAGCTAAAAATACTGCCAATCAAAGAAGACCAACCTATCGGTGTCACCTCACATTGTACTTATCAGTTTGGATAAATAGGCTGAACCAAGGGACGCTTGTTCTCCAGATTGAAAAAAAACATTTGCATATATAGGTGCAGAAGTCCAGGCTACCGCAGAACTACAGTGTTACCGCAACATGTAAACAGCCAGTTTCCTCAGTCTCTAGACACGTCCTGTCAACCGAACGCACTATTGACCCACCTTGTGTATTCGGAATGTTGCTGCGTGATTCTATTAGAAGATTTCTGCAGTTTGCTAGAGTGTGTGTAATCAACAGACTCAAGTCTGCTCCGTGTTCAGAGACAACTGTTTGTGAACAGGACGCTTCCCTGAGATTTGTGACATATTCTGGTCAGCTGAGTGACTATCCACTGCCCTACTTTTTGCTATAAAATCCGAATCATGTCACGGGAAATTTGATACAGATGAGTCAGTACGAAATGCTTGCGTCTGTAACTTTTCATCTTTTAACTGTTTCGTTCAAACTTTTCCAGCGAACCAGTTTTGTTAGAACAAACATGTCTGATCATGGATAGCAAATTGTCCAATATGCCTGTGAAGAAATGGGCCATTTCAATTGATCGCTCCACAACTCGATGACATTGTCAAATATAACATCAACTGATCTGCAGCAACTATCGAGTTCTTCGATATTCTTAAGGATGCCTCAACCACTGCAATTAACTTATACTACTGTACTTCGACCGCTGAACTAAGTTTAGTTGTTGACGCGGTAGATACCGCAGTAGGCTCTGATCTCTAATAACGCATCGAAAAGATCTGGAAGCCGTCACCATTCCCCTCAATATACGGACTTTCCAATGGGACAAAGAACACTACGGCTGATCAGAAGACACCAACCGTCTACTGAGTCGTTTGTTGCTTTTGGTGTACAATCAGAGGGAGTTTTTTTTCGAACGCGTGGTTGTCTCAAGACAATAATAACTTACCGCGGCCAGCAACTCGAAAGTGTCTGTTTAACAGATACATTCAATATCTCTGGAGTTACTGTAACTTATCAGCCATTTGCGACTGATATGTGCGCTATTATAGGCAGACGTTGAACTCTCCAGTAGGACTTCATCATTTTGGTTAGGTTTTATCTCTACTGTATTGTGCATTTAATTCTCTTCTTTAGTACTTTATAATCCCGTTTATTGTTGTGTATGCCAAAATTCAGTGTTTTCGTCTTCCTTGGGAGATACGATGACTTACAATATGCGCTGGAATATCTGATGGTCAAATGTGTCTACTGAGAGAAGAAGTCAGACTTTATTAGTTTGCGTCAGCTGACAGTGGGTTTCTTCAGCTAAACACCACTCCTAACAGCTTTTCAGATTCTGCATGGATTCCATTTTGATAATCTATTTCTGAAGAAGCCTAACTGATTTCCGACAAGCAGTCTGTGGAACCCCTTAACACGTAGAAAATGGCGCCGTACGGCGCCGTTTTTCAATTCCACTGGAAAAAATCCAACGAACTGAAACATAACCGATTGAAATAAACCTTGTAATATGTATCCGTTAACAGCTTCGTTCCAAAGTGTGTAACCGGGCTGCTGCAGAAGCGGTAGATGAGTGGACGAAACCTCCCAATAGAAACATTCTGACTGGTTGTTAGTCCTTCGTATTCTACGAGGGCCTTCAAAAACACCGACTATTTGACTTTCGTGATAATGGTATCGTCTCATTGCATGGTTAATGAGACGTAAACATATCTCCACAACCATCCACATCGTTCACTTTTCAAGGTCAGAGTCAGTGGTGCGAGCTTCTGGGAGTATCCAAGTCCTACAGACTTACCATAGCAGTCTGTACTCCGAATCCTGCTGTATAAACAGATCGTCAACTAGTCACCGGTCACGTTAAACTCCCGTTTTTAGCTCGATGCAGTTGGTTGTAACACCTGTAGGTTTCTTTAGTCCGTACAGGACAAGCACCAACCACGAAAGTGTCTTACTGCCTTGCAGAACAAGGCTGGAGCAAACCATTTGCCTTTCAGTGTTCAAAAATGCACACATACCGGTAGCTAGTTGTTTCTGAAAACTGCCGGTGAAACGATTTTCGGAAATGTCAGCCTCGAACATCATGCGATATCAAGGAATTGTATCTCACTTGAAAAGTGATACTTAAAAGATTCTTTGGAACTTTTTTACAAATGCTTGTTTGCAAACATTTAACAAAAGCTTGTAAAACTCATAATGATGAAGCTATCCAATTGAACACATTGGTCTTCTTGAAGAATGCCGTACATCTTGAACCTATCCAGCAGAGACCTACAAAGCGAATCCATTGGTTTCACTGTCATTCATGCTGTGAGTATTTTAAGAAATCAGTTTATCTCTTCACACACCTGAATGTATATGTGGGACCCCAAAAGTAGCAGCTGAATTCCTTAAGGACCAGTGAATCCCATCAGAAGGTCAACTATAACAACGAATATCTTCGATTCCTGAATAACCTCTTGAATTAATACTAAAGGATAGCTGAATGCACCACCATCTTGACTCGTTCAATATACATACAATCTTATACTAAAGATGTTTATCACATACC
The DNA here is from genome assembly GCA_013368495.1 of Paragonimus heterotremus. Lineage (NCBI taxonomy): Eukaryota > Metazoa > Platyhelminthes > Trematoda > Plagiorchiida > Troglotrematidae > Paragonimus > Paragonimus heterotremus. The sequence continues at coordinate 6,540 of LUCH01001522.1, forward strand.
TTGAATCCTTCTGATAACGGGCATTACCACCGGACTCTAATGAGAGCGAAACTCTAATCTAGTGCTTCCCTTTTCGATAAGGGCCGACCGGAAATTCTATGGGAATGCGACGGCTTCGGTCAGTTGTGGGTGATGTTCAACTTGAAATAGTTGTTATAGCTCCTAAGATAAGACAATCGAGACTGTTGCGTTCTCGAATCCCCGGGCAGAAGTTCGTATTTACATTCCAGATTGATGTATAGAAAACAGCGGCGTTATGCGATATTGTATTCATGTGCAAAGAGGCACAAACACAGGTAGTTGAATATTTAAACCAGACAGTTGTCTCATATGCATATGCAAAATCATCGGTTTAGTGCGTATGGAATTTGTGATGGAGTTGTTGACGCACCATACCTTGGTATACATTTGAGTAAAGCTAACAGTTTCCCAATTGCTCAGGCAGAATGGGTACAGTTAAGAAACTGGTCATGAAAACAGTAAATATAACCTACTTAACCCGGTCCTTGTGGTAATAGAAAAGTTGAATAGCTGGTGTGGCAAGCAGTTCATTTGTACGATCGTCGTCGGCAGGTCTAGGATATCAGAGTGACTAGTATTTAAGTGTAATGAGCTTAAAGTAATGTATATATGATTTGTAACGCAAGTGCCTGTCGTAACAACGTCTCTAACTTTGGCGGCTAAGAAATACAACATATAATGATATTCACAGTAAAGATTGATGTAGCACCGGTAAACATCTGAGTGGAGCGAGTTCGGAAGTTTTTAGGTATAACACAAGCAACCGTGAAAAAACAGATTGTGTAATCATCTGTTTACAACTCTGCGATCCGATAGGTTCTTAGACACTACCAACTTCGTGTGGGCAGCTTATTCATAAATACCTCATCTATGGATACAATTCTCGCATAGCAAACCGACTGTAGCAGTTTAAATGATAACATACCAATTCTTTACCTTGCAGTAACACACTAAGGGCTCAGCGCCTGTCAAGTCCCTGTATTCTAAGATTTAGGCAATCAGAATTTCTTCCTGCTCGTCCAACATGCGAGCGAAAACAAGTTAGTTCGCTACCGATCGTAAGCTATAGCCCAAACTGCGAAATTTTTCTCAAGTGGCTAGTGCGAACAATGAGTCAACGCGGGTCAGTATGCCAACAATCGAACAGAAACCCGGCGTCTTCGATCGCGAAACACTTACTCGCAACAGGTCATGTGGTTGACCCTGTCACTTCGTTCATGGTCCTATTGCGCAACCGCGACCCTAGGCTTTTGGCGTTCTCTGAGGCATTGTTGATCAAGCGTCACGCACCGGCCCTTTGTTGGCAAAACGTGCTGACGCAATCAATTTCGTTACCGTGGCAGTGAACCCAGACTACTCCCATGTTGATGTTCGTTCATTTCACTATTTTATCACTATGCGTTTAACCTATATAAGTGAATGTTTTATGTATTCGACTGATGAGAATAAACGAAATGCTTGCATCTCGCAATGTATGTCTTCTTGCCGTCTTAATGAACTGGATAAAGGGAACTCAATGTTTCAACCGTATCTGCCGAAATCCTATAACAGATATAAATTGGTACAGTAACCCACTACATTGATGTATCTTACAGCTTTTTCTACTAAGCCGTATCCGAGGAACTAGGTTGACGTTCGGAGGATCAGCGAACCACTGTGTAAACGAATACGATGCTGAAATGTGATATTTGTCTTCTTTCTCACTCCGTAAAAGCAGACGACACTTTTGAAAAAGTAAATCGCGTTAGTGGACAGATAACGGGAAAGGCTTGGAACGGATGCTTCATAGAGTATAGCAAACCTGAAATTCATTGCACGTTGGTCTAATCGCAGTACGGTTTTAGCACATATAAATGTTGCTACTTATGAGGAGTATATTTTTCATCCGAAATTGAACACAGGCACACCATACTTCCCCAGTGCAAGGGATAACGAGGAAGAGGAGAAGGCGAATTACCGAACTGACGCCATTTCACGATTAGTAAATACGTCTTTGCATAAACAAGTGTACATGGACATGTGCGCATAGATATTTAGCAATGCTAACGAAATCAAGCCAGAATAAAAGAACGCAGACACGCATATATTTGCCACAAAAAACTGGGATGGCAAAAAGCGATATTTCATAATCATGCACGCATATTTCTGGAGTGTTTCTGATAATAATTCCAGCCTATTAATGATTGCCAATCAGCTGTTAAGTTACTGATAAACAAGCTGTCTGAGTTTGCGACTCACTTCGTTTCACGACAGTGGCGTGGAAGATGTTGTCAACTCAGTGACCAGAAACTCACTGACCACTCAAGGTCATGAACACTGGGTCATGTAATAAATGCAAACTGGGGTTACTATTGCAGGATGACGACCAGAACTATCTACATCAAATAAAGGTTACGGTTTCTCATTCTCGGACATGTTATTCACTTCTATGCTGTATTTTTGTTGTTTAGCTGGAGCGACGTTGTAATTCCTCATGCAGAACGCAGCCCTGTAAGGGGTAGTATTGTTGGGACGGCAAGTACACTTGTCTTGCAAATTCGTTTATTGCACGAACTCTCGTATAGGTCATGTTAAACATGATGATGGTGATGTTAAACATTGGACCACAAAGGCGTACACTAATTTACACGGCAGACGCGCACCCAAAAACATTGAGTGGCAGTACGTTGTCACTCGCCCTTGTGGCACTTCTCCCATAGCATGTACACACTATTCCGATAGTCGCTTCCAGTCCATCCTCTTCCTGGCGCTGAGGTTTCTCCTGTTGTTCCTGAATGTTACTTGTGAGCAGTACACTCCTTTTGAGTAGTATACTACTCACAACGAATTTATTGATTATAAAACAGTAGATTTAGGTTGACATCTGCTCATTGTAACCCAGATACACATACTTCTGACCCTTGCAGAATTGACTGAAGCGTAAAAGTATTATTAATTGCCAACCATTAGCTTTTCGCGCAAGTGTTACACATGCTTTTCAGGGACCGTCGAGCCAAAATTATGGTGAGATTCAGGTTTTCCAGAAGTCTTCCTTGTTATTCTTGATGTATTAAGTGACTTTTGATAACGTTAGAATGGTAGACGGTCCAATCAACATAATTTGAGGTGTAATCTCTACAGCAAAGACATAACAGAAGCCATGAAACCTTGGTGATCCTCTTTAAAGGCAAGGAGAATTGGTGAAAAAGCGCGCATAAAGCGTTTGAAGCCAGAGCTCATGTAAAAACAAAAGTTAACCAAAAACCTGAAGACATTCGTTCCCTTTACAGCAACTTCCGTATTATGTGCCTAAGTTTGTCTATCTATGAAGACCATATGTACCCCAAAATGGTCCGTATCAATGAATCATAAAGATGGTATTCCGGCGGCAGCTGGGGAAATCAATATTAGCAACAACTAAGATATGTAACAGTCAGTAAAACAGCGAAAGTCAGCTGGTTGAGATTTGACGCTGTGGAATTAAATACGTAATTTGCCAATAATAAATCAGAGCTTTGAGCTATCTGTCAAAACTCTGAACACTCGAAACGAATCGACGTGCCATTTAGTGAATTCCAATTAGCCATGATAGTGCAATTCCAGTTAACAAGTGTGGAGCCACATGCAGCACAAAAATGAACACAGCATACATATCAGTCTGCAAAACAACCTCTGGATACAATATCACTTTAAAAGCGTACTAACTATGTTTGAATACAATCTTAAAAGAAATGAAGCAAAAACCAATGGATAAGTAAATAGTAACTGCATATCTTCATATATGGAAAATGAAAAGTTACTGCTTTCGTCTTGCTTTGGGACCAAAGGCGATACAAGGTCTCTTGTTAATTCTGCCAGGCGAAAGAAAATTGAACGTAATTTCGAAGAGAACAGTTTCGGTCGTTTTCCAACGGGTTATGCAGATAAGACCAGAATCAACATCAAATGATCAACGTTACCGATGAAATTACATTTGTGTATAGTTAGAGTGAAAAGGCACTGCAATAAATGTTAGTACATCAGACAGTTTCACTACCAGAAAAATGTCTGGTCGTCAATTGCCACTCACTTGAAAAATGAGCTGTCGTGTTCATCGCGACAAAACCCTGTTACAACGAATTTTTCATAAGCTCGATCAGATCGGGGTGGACTGCAGCTAAATAACTGTCATACCAGTATTGCGTACTAGCTGTATTCAAAGTGAAATAACGGAACAAAAATTAACAATGTTTGCCCGAGACTATAAATAACTATGCCGAGGAAACTGGGGTGGTATTAACGAAACTCTCCAAACCTCAAAAGAGACATTAATCTTTGTGTCTGCAACCAGACTGGTGGATACTGTGACAAGCATGCATCGCTTCTGTTTGAAATGTGGCGTCAGCCCCTTTGTAGACGTTTGGGAAATAGAAACGAAACTTGTTAAGTTGCACATAGCACAACAGCTGAAGGTAACGGAATTTCTGATACACGCACCTAAATATGTACGTACTGAAGTTTGTTTCAATATGAAATAAACTTTACAACCTGCTGTTATGAACCACATGAAAAGTGTAATAAGATTGTGTGCGAGTGACCAAGCAGATATTGCATAAAAAGAAACCATGAATTTAGCATATCACACATCCAATCTTATATTATGTTAATTATGATAAATCATTTTCTGGTTCACTAAATCTTCAAGATAAAACACTCTACTGTAATCTCCTGCACAGATTCATTACTGGACCGAATCAGTTTATGCGGATTACATAAGGGATGATGGCAGCCATCCTACGTAGTTTGAACTTCCAAATTTTGTCATACGTAGACATAAGTGTTAATAATGAATTTTCGAAATTTATGTTAACGAGACAAACATGGTTGAAAAACATTTTCGTCGGTCATACAAATTTTGACCGTAAGTAGTTTCAAAACAGTAAATTCTTCCGGTCATGAAATAGCTAGCGATCTAGGTAGAAGCGAGAAGGCGCGTGAGTGCTGATGGAACATGGCATCCAGATAACAATATCCATAAGTACATTATGAGTGTTTACCAGCTTGATGTTTCAAGTAACTACTCCTCATTTGACTTACTATTCGTAATCCCTGGTCTATGCCAAGTGGCAATGCTACTGTGATTGTAAACTGACACGTGCCGCTCGTTTGATTGGAAGTGTGTCTATTTGTCACATCCGTGGCTGCGCCTTGTAATTCCTAAGCTTCGCCAGTTCTGCGAAACCGTTGGGTGTTGAGGCTGTCTAGAAGAATAATTTTAATGTCATCAACAGTTGACGAAATGAACGTGCTAGACGTCGGTTAGTGTGATTACGCCTCATATTATTCAAGAGAATGGAAATTCCACACACAGAGCAAAACGATCCGGAAGAAGAGGATAGATGACTAAATTTGAAAAGTATGTAATCGCATAGAAGCACTATGAGATCACGTGCTCCTATTTGTTGTCGTGGTCCGCTGCGATGTATCTTCCAGGACGTCGCTTGAAGCATTTCCTTGTTCATATGTACGTGGAAAGTTTAGCACAGAGATTTGAGGAAGTAATAAAAACAGAAGTTGATAACTGTCATTCAAACTAATGTTCATTGTTTCTCACTAAAGGTGATAATAGCTTCTGTTAGATAGAGTGTTATATTCTTTCGGTAACTGAGGCTGGCCTTAAATGTGATAATTATCTTCAAAAGCTATATTGTTCACAAAATTAACAAGTTTATTGGTTAAGTGTTTGTACAGTTATATCATAAGTTCCGTAGTTTGCAAAGGTGCAGACAAACTGTATGAACAGTCCACATGGTAACAACGCACAAATGCACGACAGTGCAAAGTTCAACGTCCCCAAAAGCCTTGCAAGTACAATGGCTTACTATGGAATTCAAAAACCAACAGCTGTTTAGTCGGTGTTTCCTTGACGTTTCAGCTAAGTATGTCGAAGTAACGCTTAAACCCAACTTCTATTCAAAAAGAGAACTAGTTCTAAGTGAACTTACTTATCAATACCGTAGGTTTGTATGTTGGAGCATGAGGTTGGGGAGTTATCGTTTCATACGTATTCGCCTTTATGAATGAGAAACTGTGTTGGACAGATGACAAATCTGAGTAAAGCGTGAATATGAGAATATTTAACAAAAGGTATTGTGGAAGCAAACAGTGAAACACATCGGAAACCCCATTCTGTTACAGTTAATGTTATCTAAAATGAGTTCGGAAGTTGATAGTGCAGCTCATCTTCCACATAGTCGCTGATTTGTTCATCAGAGGAAAAAGAGATAGACAACATACTCCAGTATGACCAGCTAATTGGGATGAATTTTCCCTCATGCAGTACCCCGCTTAGTTGAGTACTTGTATTGTTGGGGGGTAATATTTGGGCCTCCTCTAAAGTGTACGTCATGCACCGAGGATTGATCCTAGCTGTTTGGGTCCTATGGACAGGGGATTGTTCTGAGTCTCATGAATGTTCTAACGGTGCATTTATGCAGGTCTGTTGGAGGTAAAGGATTACGGAGTACACAATTTCACCCGGTTTACAGCAGAGAAAGGAAAAAAATTTGTTGTCGAATTTAAGTCAGTCGAGGAGCAAATCACGGTAGGTGATTAATTCTCACAGGAAAAAGTGAACCAATGTAAACACTGAACTGATGGAACAATTTGTCAGAATACAGAACAGTACAGTACAGGCGGGTTTCAGATAGATAACAGCGACCGGTATTTAGGGTAACTTTCGCGGTCGTGATTCCGCAGTTAGATAACGAATGTGTGGGTACATTGAAAACCAACTGTGAACTACCGAAAGGTAGTGAGCATTGAAAAAACCCTATGAGCTACGAGTTTCGAGTTGAACCTCATAGACCAGTTCAACCAGAGTCGTTCGATCGCCCGCTGCTCACATCGTACTCGGGTGTCCCGCTTTACAGAATTCCTTTTTTGGGCCCATTAGCCCAAAATGATGACTTGGCACTCGCATAACCAACCGCAAATTCAAAACGACATTCTATTCCGAAATTTTATAGGGGTATGGATTTCTAGGTTTTAATAAAGTTCACGTTTTGTTGATGTAAGAGTTGAGCTTGTGATTGAGTTTGCAATAAACGTGCATCCTCGGAACACTTATTATTGGCAAGCGACGTAAACAGCCGTTTGGTTTCAAAGGTCATTCCAACATTAGACATTTCAAGCATGATCGTTTTTAGGTAGTAAATTGCACTTCGGAACGAACAACACGAAAACTGATAAGTGGTTTGGCAGACCTGGCAGCTTAGGAGAGACTCAGTTACAAAAAATCAATGTCAGTGCACATCAATGGCGTTGGTGAATTCCAGCGTGAACTGATCGTGAAATCCTTTTGGGGCGATCAATCAGCTAGATCATTTGGTGGATTTCGTGGCGCAGTTGGGTGAATGAGTAACTAGGTCCAAATGTGAAATTTCTGGGCTTACAGCTTAGTTTCTTAGCTCAGCATTTTCCACAGTTGGGCATGTTGTGTCTGTCGCTTGTTCGAATCCAGCCAAAAACCAGATTTTTCGCAACTGAGTCTCTTCTGAACAGAAAGACCATCAAAATATGATTCTTGTTAAAAAATACTGGTCAAAACTACGTTATTAACAAAACAAGGAGATATGTTCAATCATAATGTTTTGTCACACACGAGATTCATGCATGCTTGTATACTGTTAACAAAATCGGCCCGGAATTGCTGCTGCTGTTTGTCTCTTTCAAGCAACCATTTCACCAGCTGTTCTGTTCCGTAAGAGGTATTCTCAGACATCCTATCAGTTAGCGCTACACACAAAGACTCGCCAATTCCGCCGTCATATGACTAACCCTAATTGCACACTGATGTATCTCAGAGACGAAATTTATTCACGTCTAGTTCACCACAACACAAGTTAGCATAGTGGTTGACACAACTTCTGTACTGGGAAGTTTGTTGAGTCGGTTGCAACCTACCTGAAAGAGAACGCAGCAACCGTACGTATGAAACTACATGACTGACATTGTACTTATGATCAACACTAATACAATACCTTGATTAACTGGACCAGCTTTGCCGACTTCAGTCGCTGTCAACTGGTGCGCGACGCCCTATACAATGGTTTACACACAGGAAAGCTGCTTGTATGTAGACATACCCGAAGATTTATGGTTTTATTACTAGTGAATAGGAGCGTGATTTGGTGGGTATTCAACTGTTCTGTAAAATGATTCGCTAAAGAAAAACGCTGTTTACTGAGGCATTATTAATGGTAACAAAAAGGCGGTCTATAATGTATTTGTTGAACAAGCCAACAGATCTATATCGATTATTAGACTGAAGATTACAACAGTGTACATGAACCTCCTTTCGATTTTTTGCAAGTGTGATGCTAATAACGTCCTGTTGAAAAACTGCCGTCCACATTTCATATGGTCAGACTGGCCGAGCTGTCCACCATCGTCGCCAGAGTACAAGCACCACCAGTAAGAAAGTTGCAACCTTTTAAGGCCAACTGAGACATCGACGAAGGTCGGATAGATAACAATTCCACAATAACATCAAAGCTTAGGCCGCCGTTTGGGCCCTTAATGAACAAGTGAAGGCAACATCGTATCATTTTCGACACCCCAAACAGGAGTCAGTGTAGTGGATCGATCGACCTCAGTGAGATCTGGATCACTTCTTCCGACCATGCAGCCCGTTCAAAAACTAAGGGCTTCTACGTTTCACAAAACAGCAGAACTCAATGAATGAAGACCCGTGTTCTGATCAACTAAGATCTGTTCATCAGCATCAGAGTGGCTTGGTAGCTGTTGAGCGTCATTCAGTATGTATATTTCCCGCCATTTCTTTAGTTTGCCTCAGGTTGCCAAAGGAACTTATAAACACAAGTGTCTCTGTTGAAAAGGATTTTAAGCTAACTCTGTGCTAATCCGAGCTAACTCAATGCACCTGCTTTGAGAGTCGAAGTTTTGGCACGTATTATACATAAGAACATCAAGATTACAATGGGAATATTCGGGTATACCAGCTCGGGGGAACAGCTTTTGTGACCACCTACCGATCAGTGCGCTGTTTTACGACACTACGAGCTTATATGCCCCACTATGCCGTGAGTAGGCCACGCACGATATGTATGGGCGCTCGACAAATCAAACAACAGCAAGCCTAACCCCAAGTCAACTCAAATCCAAGCATCAGAGAGAGGGGTGGTCCACTCAAGGCAACACGGAGGCACTTTGTAACAAAAGATGGGTGAGGGTAATTTCCTTCGGGGAAGTCGCCAGTTTCCCAAGAATATGGTGTGATAGAAAGACGAACAAAGGACATTTGTGAGCGATCTTCACCAGTCCCATGGCCTTGTACTCCCCCGGTCTTCACGACAGACCACAGCCCTCGTAATAACTGTTGTCATCCCGACTACACGCCTAGACTGTACTGTCTGGACTATTGTCTGATCCATTCCCTTTGACCTTACTTTGCTGCTAGTCACAAACCCTATAAAAACGAATTCGTTTGTGTTCATGTTGTCTTCGGGCTGAACGACATAAAGAAGCTCTGTTTAAAGGCCAGAATTTTTCCTGTGTTCATGCGGTAGCCTGGGGTGGATGGGTTGGCTGGGAAGAGACTGACTGATCGCGTACACTCCGTACTTGTTGTTCATCACCATTATTCGTCGTACTGTTATCCGCCGTCTCATTGATCGTTATTCCGTTTTCCTTTTACGCGCTGATAGGCCGTATGTGGAGTTACAATATATTGGCGAACAGGTCTAGTGTTTCTCAATCATGGTTCATGAATGTGTTGACTTAAGACGTCTCGCGAAACAGCTCAAGCCTATTGAAGTGCTCACTGATCGGTTATCAAGATTAAACTTGGCTCCACCAGCGTCCGCAGGTGGGAAGTAATCAGTTGACGCTGTCGCAATCGGCATCACTGAGTTTAATTATGGTATCTAGGCTGGCTTGGCATTTGATGCGTGGTTCAGACGGTAGGAGGACCTGATCATTGTCGATTTTCGTACATAGGACTAACCATGGAAGGTTCATCTCCTTCTACGCAAACTCGGTACTGTTGAGCACGAGAAGTTTGTCGGCTCCATTCATCCAAAGTGATCACGTGACAACTCCTTCGAGGAAACGGTTGAGACTTTGCAGTCCATATTCGGTGACCAGTTTTCTTTGTTCAACACAAAGCACCGGTGTCTGAAAGTGGCCAAATCAGACGACGACGACCACGTCACCCATACCAGTGTGACCAGTCGCGAGTGCCAGCGTTTCGAACTCGGTTCCCTTACCGAGGATCGATTCAAGTGTCTGGTGTTCGTCTGCGGTCTTCACTCTCCGAAATACGAAGACATCCGTACTCGCTTACTGAAAAAGGTCGAGCAAGATCCTATGGCGACGCGTCAGTTGCTCACCACTGAGTGTCATCGTCTAATCAACCTCAAACACAACGCTGCAATGGACCAATTTGCCACCAGGTTAAAATATATCAAATGTGCGTACCGTATGCCGATGGACAAGATAAGTGAGCAGGAGCCGTTAGTATCGGCTAACAGGCTCGGACTGAACATTGTGAGAGAAACACCTTTACTCGTGATTCGTTACATACCTGCTTGTTGGTATCGATCACCCAAATAACCTTTACACTAACCACCCATTTCTCAAGTGGTCGATTTGCACACCAGTTTGCGATATCGTTCATTGCTATTTTTAACTGGATTCCATAACCTATGCGATGTACATGGACGAACAGCAAACGAGCAATGCATTGAAAATATGAATCATAATGACCAACTCACCCCTTCAAGTTGACTAGATGACAGTTCATGTTTGAAGTAAGCCACCATTTTTTGAATTGTAAATACGTGAACGTAGCCATTTAATCATTCACCGTTGAGACTTTACACTAGTACTGCTTCATTCAACCTCTTGTGGAAAACTCGTGTTCAACGAATCTGCCTTGTAAATTCTATTCGATTGACACAGTTTAGTCATTGACGGTCTTCATGCCGACCTCAGTGGAATTGTATTGCTGATTCAAACAGTGGCCGGTTGAATGGGCGATATTCATCGGAAGTCCCGTAATCAGTCGAAGTCGATAAATGAACACGAACAACAACAAAAATTTGTACGTTCACTCCGTGTGAGTAGATATTCACCAAGCAAACACGCATGAATATGGTAAACTGCGAGTGAGAATCGTACTGTTTTCATATCAAATAGGAAACAGTTAATCGTTATCGACTACCTGTGTTCATTTGGCCTAACCAATAGTGCGAAAAGGGTTTCAAGTACAGAAAATGGCAAGAAATGGACAAAAATACATTTGATCTTAGTTTGCTAAAAACGTCCAGTCCGTAGGAGGAGCTAGTGTGGAATGTTAATCACGTCCTTGTCAGGAGCCTACGTACGGTCTTTCAGCATAATCAGGACAATGGAATCGAACACGGTTGGCTTCAGGTTAACCTGGTTTAACTTAAGTGTGAATTACAACTTGGTCATAAAGTCATATGTTTCATAATCTCCACCAATATTTAGTGTAAATCTATAATTCAGAGGTTTACGACTGAGTTGTAATCCGTAACAGTCACTGAACCTTCTAAAACATGTAAGTGCTGGGAAGCAGAAGCTATGAACCTGTGTTGGGAAGAAAATCTACTTAGGCAGTGTCGTGTTAGACGCTGATTCGTATTGTTATGTGGTGACAAAAACACTTCTAAATTACTATCATGAGAGTTGGATATTTTTGTTATCCGACATAATCCATTCATCCAGGTAGCGGACCCAGGGGTTCTTGCTAAAAACAGATCCTCCTTTCTTTGTCAAGTTCATATCAAAATTATTACACATGTTCGCCCATAACTTAAATACTGATATGCAGTGAGGGACTGTACACTATTGACGTATGGTGACAAAAGTTCAGTTTACATATCCTATTCGGAAAAACCTGATTGGAAAGTCCTGGGATTGCGAAAGCTGCTATCATTTATACCAATCGAAATCTTGAAATGTTGGTTAGTAATGAAAACATTATAAATTCCTACTGGGAGGTTCATAAGATTCAGGACTACTCAGTATTAAAAAAATAAGTTGTTCTCGTCCAAAGAAAACTGATTCTCTTACCCCTTAACCGTTAAGCCAGAGACAATATTGTGGATTTCTATGAAATGTTTTACGTTGAAAAGCCTATATAAGGGGTATACCCATGGTAAAATAACTTGTCTTACCAGACATCATTCAGTCGAATCTGCGCTCACTTCGCTTACATAAAGCTGACGGTCTTGTTCTGTACTGTCATGAAATCGCTGAAACAGTTTCCATAAGAGCACATAAGTTGTAACTTTTCATTCCCAAATTTGTGGAGCAATCTCTTGTAGACTGTTACATTAGAATTAACATCAAGCCCCTTCAATTCCTTCAGCGTTGCAATTACTGTATCGATGGAAGTAAATATGACTTAATTCGGTTGACGGTGTGTATGAGCCCTTGGGAGCCGCTTGTCTACCCCGTATCATCAATGTGCTGTCATATGTATGTTGTGAGCTGGCATCGAGTTATAACACGTAGCTCATCCTTTTCCAAAGTTGACGAATGTGTTCTGTATAAAGGGATCGCATAGTATGACCATATACGGCGACCCGTAATTGGGTCCCGCTGGATATCGTAGCTTTTGGACCATTTTGAAATGTAAGAAAGACTTTCAAAACAAATCGTTGTGCTGTTGATGTGTTCTAATTGCAAATTCATTGTTGAGATTCTTAATGAGATCGGTCACCTAAGTATTAAAAACAACTTCTTTATAGATCAGTACATTGGAAGTAGATGTATAATACTGGGTTATCTTATAATTTTATGGATGAGTGTCTCTCGTTAAGTACAAAATGTATTGCACCAGCTGTAGGTGTTTTGCCTAGGCAACCTTTTTGAATCTGGATTTAGGTGAGTTTTACAAAAAGGGCGGTTTCACGTTTCCCTCTTGAGGGAAACTACTTCGAATCTCATTGGGCCAGCCCACCACTGACTGTTACTCATAATCCAGATTGGCAATTACTCTTACAGCCTAACTTGCTATTTGTATGACCATTACACGTTTATGGCTGATGAGGTGTGAAATAAGTTCATTATGGATCTGCACATTAATCCATCACATGAGACCGGTCGTTATTCACATGTAAGCTGTGCGTTGAATGAAATGATCCAGACATGTATTCAACAGCCGACAAGAGCAGTGATTCACCTTCGGTGTTGAAAACTGAAGTGCAGTTTTTCAATATATTTCCAGCCAGTGATTTTGAATACCAAACTCCGCGGTCACTAGATTCACACGGTGTGCAATAGTTTGGTAGACGACAGATAAGTCTGAGGTTAGGGATAATAAACGAAAAAGGGAAGAAGTGCAAATGAAAAATATTACCCGTAGGGGTCTAGGATTATTTCTCAAGCCACGTTAATAAACAGGTGTGACATTAGTCCGAATCACAAACAGTTATCTTGAGTCAGTGCCAAACCGACTACTTATCAGTTTTAGTGAGACAGTTGCGTCTGACCATATCATATGGTTACTAATGTGGGTAACGAAAAATCGACATTATTAAGTCATATTTCTACTCTGCCATCGAGTTAAATAACTGTCGTTTGCAGTCGTTCAGTTACTATGGTTGCACTCTGTTGAACAATCGCGCATTTGTCTACGTGTTTGTGCTCGTACAGAGGAAGTTAAGACTTTTCATTCAGTTGACGTTAGATCGATAACGAGTGGGTAGGCTGAATTGACGCACAATTTTACTGTTGACGGACGAAAAACACAAGTGATCGTTAGATACTTTGAACGAAGATATACCACTCGGAAATTAATCATTTTTGCGGAAGTTCAAGATATTAGTTTCGTTATCAACAGAGAGCATGATGGGCGACTTACAACAACATAAACTAGACCAGGTTGTACCTAATAACTTTTACGGAACAGATATTTTGTTTTGCTAGTTTAAGTAGTGTAAAAAGAAATGACAAATACCTCACCAGTGATCACTTTTGTTCTTTCCCGTTCCAATTTCTGTCAGCGATCAAATACTTAGCTTGCAGTAAGCTACCAAAATATACTCGGCTCAGCAGATGTTATTTAAAATATAAACCTTGAATGTTCGTCTGCAGAATTGGTGTATTCTAACGTTAACTGATTGAGAGGTCCTGGGGTGGTAGCTGATTTCCCAGACCATTTGGTGAATTCCCTTTGGGCGAGGGCCAGCTGAGTGACTGTGTCTTTATTGAATGGTAGTTACCACTTAAGATGAACATGAGTTACCACTGACAGTGTGGTATCGGAAACCCAAACGAGTGTTACTTAAGCCGTTCAAAAGTAACGCCA
>LUCH01001522.1:23295-59430 GCA_013368495.1 Paragonimus heterotremus
ATAACATTACGAGCCCACTGACATCAGTGGAAAGCGGCTACACGATTTAAAAGCTCGACGGTTGTCAAAAGTTACATCCTAGTTGTCCCCGAAGTATAAACTAAACGTTTATCAAATTCAGAATTAGCCTTACCACTCTATATGGCTGTCAAATATTAGTGAATAGTAGGAATGATAATCACAATAATTTCCCATTTATTTGACTTTTTGTGGTCCCATAAGCTCTTGTTTCATTGTATTATAAATTGGTCATCGTTTCAATCCAAGTTCATTGATGATTCCTCTACACCATAGTTCACTTCGACTAACAAAAAATGCGTTTTAAAACAGAACCTTTAAATCTATCATAATTCTCATAGTCTGCTTGTCCGGTGACTGACGAGTATTCAGTCATGATCTACTTGCGTGTAAATTTCAAGTGTCTATCTCTATTCGTTAGCTACGTGTCTTTTGTTTGAGTTGTCCTCTTTCAAGGCACGGTGCAACCTAACAAACTGAAGAACGTGAATAAATCGGTATTATTCATTAGTTGGAAAGTAGCGTGAATGAGGTAAATAAATTGGATTTATATCGGGCACCCTGGGCGGTAATTAATTAGGATTACCCTAACCATCAATCGTGCACTGCGCAATCTACAAATGCAATCAAAGCTGTTTACTAATGCGCAGAGACACTGTACTGTTGAAGCAGTATTCAAAAATAGATTGAAAGAAGGATGTAATTGAAAAATGGAGATCTGCACGAGTATCGCAACATTCGCAAGTATTAAAACTTAGAAATTCTGAAAGTTGATTAAAAATGCCCGTTTGTTTCTCACTAGTTGGAACTCACTCGAAGTTGCATATTCTCAACATCTCATTTTTCATAATCTCTCCATTACTTTGGGTTTAAACCGCGGTTGTGTTAGTTTTCTGCTTGTCCAGTTTCCTGTAACCTAGTATTAGTTCTGTGAAACCAGTCCATTCGACGGGAAAATTAGTTCGTCTTTGACAACGATCTCGTGTTCCTCAACAGCCAAGTGCCACCAACCACATGGCTGCTTGAAAAACAGGCACATTAATTTTCTTTCTTTCTAAGTTCTAGGCGAAGTCAAGCTGTCACCTGACTTCCTTTGGAATGATCAACAACTAACGTGACAGTTTTCTTCATTTACTCATAACGGCTATAAGCCTGATCACAAGGTACTCTGTTTCGAGTCGTTGCTCAATGAAACAATGGCGTGGAATAACTTTGAAGAAGGAAGGTTTATTGCAAAAGATAAAAATGGATAAAACATGATTAAGTGTGAAAACTGGAAGTGGAGTGAATGCGAGCACATTATTGATTGCGACATACTACCATCCCAGATAATGTTGGTGACCAGTGATTCGATTGAGGATGGAGCACCGAACAGGTGACACCACGCACGTTATCCAATTTTATGGTCAAGGTCTTCATACTTCATGATCGTGCCGCTAAGTGACCACTCTACGACCACTCTCTGCTGATGATGTAAGTTATCAAGGCCCTGTGCAAAAACGCTCGACAGATATGTCCGTTATTTGAACCCAAACAGCGCAGATTTTGCAACGTGAATAGTTGATCGGATGACCATATAACTCGAACATTCTGAAATGCTCATTAACGAACGGCCGAGATGCTTACACTTTCAACCTACTTGGCGTGGTCTAATTAATGCAGACAGCGATGGTTAAACACAGCAACTCTGTTAATATCCTTACCATATACAGGTATTATATTCATACCATAGAGTAAAACGTAACACACACACGAATCATATACCGCTACTTTAATAAAATCTTGACGTATGCACAACACAAAAGCTGGTACAGGTTGGCAAAAGCAGAAATGTACCTTTTCTATTTTCATGGATATCCCATTGTAATTATTACGGTAAACTACACTAAATGACACTGACTTGAGTTGACCGTTTATGTTAGGCACTCATGTCACATCCAATCACTTACCTATATGGTCAAGTAAAAACTGTGGATTCGTTCATGTGCGCACTTCGGAAAAATACTCACAGTAATACTTATGTATAAAATAATCCGCTCGAAAATACCCAGTGAACCAGGAGAATTAATTAGCACGCCAGACTGTCGAACGGATTGTCATACATATAAGCATATCCGAAGAGTACCCGCTCAAAGTCGTATGTAAACGCGAAGGTGACAACTAATTAAACAAGTCGTTTTTAAAGTATATCGGTCAGTTCCCCAAATGATCATTAACAAGAAAATTTCACACATTTCTGGATATTTTCATGGCCTATTTAAGATGATAAATCGTAATAATGAGCCATTAATTGGAGTTGGCTGAAAGGTTACTGGATCACCTGTCAGAGAGAACAAGTAACCTGGAAATTACTCACAACCAAGTGTGACTGGATATTTAGTGTAGTAATTCCGCCATATCCACCACAAAGTCGACCGCTTGATGATCAGAGCGAGTGCCTAATTGGCCAGAGCATAAATTTCGGAAAGGGCATGCACTACTGACATGCTTTAACTGGAGTAAACCACGAACCTAGTGTTTTTTGAGAGGATCGGCTGGATAGTCTGTACTAATGTAAAAACAGCGGTCATTTGGGAGGAGTGGTCAACTGAGTTGAGGGAATAGATCACACTTCACGTTATTGGGGTGCAATATCACCACCTACAGTCAATCGCATAGACTGTGTCGTGTGTGTCTTCAGGGATAGTCACTGCACGTTTTGCTTGACGATGCAGAATTATGTGTTTCCGTTTGACTAATATGAAAACTTGAGTGGAGCAACATATTATGTTGATAGCCTTAAAAAATACTGAAGCAGTATGTCGGTGTTAGTGTTGTGCATGTGTGTTGGGTACAGGCCAGGCAAACATGTCAGACCTACACGAAATGCTTTTGGGTTCATAACTCAATCTACAGCTTTTTATTATGGGATATATTTGCTATTCTCTTGGCACAGCATAAAACCACCTGTTGTAGAAAGTGAGTAACTAAAAAGGTGTTAAAAACGAAGTCAAAAAAGGATATCCCGATAGACCCTTCGAGAAAACTGTGTAAACTAAGGTTGACACAACCGATGGAGGCAATGAGAAGGGAAATGCAGTTCTTATGGTATTGTACTTTGAAGCTAAACAAACAGCTTCCGGCCAATAATCACACTAATGAAAACTTACTAGATCGCACGAACGGTTGGTTCACTTAGTAGACATTCTCCTTCAGTAACACATTAGGGTCTATCTGCTTGGCGATTACTTCATATTTACCCATTAACTCACCTTTTGTTACCACATTAAGAATGCCACATGGTGGCAAAGGCGGGAGCCGGTGACATCTTTAGAAGTCATCCTGTGACGTTAGAAGAAACTCATAGTAAATGTTGACTGATGGCATCTGATCGATATTAGGCCAACGACTCCCAGGGGTAGTACTTTCAAGATCATCTACAGTAGTTTGTTGTCCATTTGTTTCTAGGTGTGACAGTTAATATACAAAACACTTTATCGGAAAACGAAGTACCGTAGCGTTTTTACTGAGTGCTCTGCTGCTCCTTTCGGACTGCTGGGAAGCGAGTGCGATCTAGTGCAGAGACAGTCGGTATAATGTCATACAACCGGTTGCACAAATGGCAAGAACGATTCACATCTGATGCCAATCTGCCAATAAATCACTTGAATGGCATTCAGGTAAGATTCCATTGAACACGATTAACGTTATCACGGGTCAAGCGTATGCCAGAGGCTTCCATAACAAACACATGCATACACATGTCAGGCGTGGCTTAGGGCTATTAATATATCACTCCCGGTTAACTTTTATATATAAGGCGGACAAATCTTTGATTGTACATACCTGCCGAAAACTCATAAGTACACCTACTCACAATTCAGATCGTCTGTAAAGTTTATGGATAAAGTCACACAAATGTTTGTTTGTTAAAGTCACACAAAAGAACCTATGACAAGTTCAGGTACTTTGAAGCCATCCTACTGTTTTTAACGAGGCAAAACCCATCAGAAGCACACAAATCGGCTGTACTTTGATGGACGGTACACCGCAATCGCTCTTCCAATGCTCAGGCGACCAACTCAGTCTTGTTTGCCGACCAAATCCGATCAAATACACGTTGATATAACAGACTGAAGGCTGTAAACAAGGTTTTGATGTAACAATCCAATCAACCTAACCTCCACGAGAGGCCACTTAGACGGTTCGTTACAGTAGACATTAGTGTTAATCGTTCACAGACACGTCAGAGTTCGCATGTTTCAACACGAGAGCTATTCAATTGCATCCCTGAAGTATGCACAGAAGTAATTTTAAGTCGTCCTATCTGGTTTATCAGAAATATTCACACAATGAACTTCATTAACCGTCCAAATTTGATTCTGCTACCTCTGCCTATCGACAAGTTATAAAACATGTGCACCAGAGTAGCATAACTGAAAACTGATACTACTGCACACTGTTCTACACCGACAGTAACATTGTAGGTAAACATTATATTGTTCAGAGTCAACTATGTACAAGATGCAACTCAGACTACACGGAATGTTCTACAAACAATGAAATGTTGCAGTATTACAATGATGCCACTCAGCTAAATAATCACCCGCCACGTTGTGAACAGCTTCCGTGTGTCCTGTAACAGAAAAGAAGCCTCAGTATGGCCTAAAAATCCGTAATGTCATTCCTCCGAATTAATTCTAGTTCACTTAGTCTAAAAATTCTTGAACAGATACTATGTGCTGTATGCTGTCACTGACACAAGATGAGTGCTATTTGAGAAAGAATAAAGGTAGTGGTTGAATAACATCTGTTATAAAATCTCTGTTTCTTGGTATATAAATAAAACTGTATGCCTCTTGTTAGTCCCACTGATCATTGATTAGTTGAGTCACATAAGCACCACGCACGCAAGTGGAGCAGAATTACCACTCACAATAATTAACAGGATAGTTACCATGATAATTATTGTCTTGGCCGCAAATTCGCAGTTACAGAGAGTGTTGGGCAGTATATGATTTATATAGAATATTTGGAGGTCTAAGTATGAAAACAGTTTATCATGTCAGCTGTAAAACCACTGATTCGGACAGTGAAAGACAAAACGTTGAAGGTTTATTCAGATTAAACTGGTACTGTGGATAATCAATTAGTAGTGATGAGTAGTGGGGAACCATGACAAGTGCAGTCAACTATGGATGATGTTCGATCTATCTGAGAAAAACCAATCACTAAAAAGTGCACGGCTTGCAACCAGGTGGGGTGTGTGTGCGGAAAATAACCTTTGGTAATTGATATCTCACAAAGTAGTGGCATAAACAATTAAAATGAGCACAGTAATAACAAACGTTGGCCTACATCATGTCGATGAGGAATAGGATTAACGCTGAGTATTTCAACACCCTGCGGATAAGCTGGTTAGCTGATAGATGACGTGTAAGCATTGCATCTGGCGCTCTGAAATGTGGGTCCCTAGGCCACCGTTTTATCATTGCAGTACTAACAAAACTTGTCGAATTCAAAGTTCTTCCTTACTGGTTTTACCCGGAATAAGTACGTTGAATATCTTAACTGTTTCATATATGATAATTCGGTCGTGCCTAAGGTGAGGTCAGTTGCACAGTGGTAAACACGATTGCCTCGAGAACAGCGTGGCCTTGGTTTTAGTTCCGGCCGTGGCTAGGATATGCACTACTGGCGAGCTCTGATGAGAGCGAAACTCGAGTCTAGTGCTTCTCATTTTGATGGGGACAGACTGGAAAGTTTATGGGAATGCGATAACTGTGACCAATTGTGCGCGATGTTCACTCTATGAGAAAATCAAAATCTCCTATTACTCATCAAGAATTAGTTATTTAAATTTACTTCTCATAGGTTGATAACGACCAGCTATTTTTTGGTCTGCAGCCTAGCGACCATTCACCATAACTCCAAAAAGTGGTCGAAATAACGTACCAGTTGCGCTTTTGGTAGTTTTGGAAAGACGTGAAAATTTGTCCAATAAGACGGATTCTTTTGCATTTTTCCTCCGTAACAATACTGGTGCTGTGTGGCCAAGCCTTGTCTATAGACAACCAAGTGTAAGATAAGTGTTTCTGGGTCAACTGAAAAATCTGGTTGCTAGCGCCAGCCTGGAAGACTTTCAAGAGTCAACCTTCTCCAAATTTAAAGTGCTAGGTTTGTTGGACTGACTTTCTGCTCACAGACTTGGAGCTCGTCAACATCCAGCCACTAATTAACGTTGATTTTATCCTGAGCAGATAGATCTGGTGTCTTGCAACAGCGTCGAGAGACGAACGGAATCCGGAGTAAACTTAGTAAGCATCCTATGTAGAACCCTTAGGGCGGTCTGCTGATGATCAAAAAGTTCCAGTAGTTCAACTCGTGAAACTAGTTTTCCTTTGTTGTAAACCAGACAATCTTCAGTAAATTCAGGTTTTCATGATACAAACAATTCCAGATTATTCAGTAACTTATAGGACAATTGTGTCATATAAAGAATATACACTAACGACTACAAAACCAGACAGGAGTCATAAACAGCAAAAGGTAGGAACCTGAACATTTCACTTTGTTACATTCTATTCTGCTTGAAACATTACGAAGAGTAGCGTAAACACATTGTTTGTTACTATCCTACACTTTCAAATTTGGAAATCAGTCACATAACCACACTTCTAAAATGTTCAGAACAATTCTACTAAATAAAATTTTGCGTTATTGGTGACTTGGTTTTCAATGACCAATTATTTCTGGCAACCCTATCAAATTGCCTCTGAAATAAAACATAATCACGAAAAATGTGAACAGTGATCTTATTATGTTTCATTCTTTCAGTAACATGCAACCAATGGCGATTGGTGATCAACTGCGTTGGCGTGTAGCTCACAATGCCAACTCGCAAATGTGCATACACACCGAAAACACTGATGTGTTGTACAAAGTGTAACGAAAATGGACTTCTCACAAATTTGTTTGTTGGCTGGAACTGCCGTCACGTTGTAATTCATGTGGGTTGTGAACCGCAAAAGTTTCATGGTGCACACACACACACGTCGTCAGGTTTAGTGAAATCAGAAGTTATATTTGATTCACTCAGGGTAGCATCTAAATGACTTGCTTCAAGATGATTTTTGAATCGCATTCCTCTCTCTCTTTGTAGTCTGCGTCTTCATAATTACATAGATAACAAATAATTCATCACAATGACCAGTGCATTTGATGGGTTTATCGATTTTTGTAAAAATACTGATTCAATGGTGTTGCTCACAGTTTCTATTTGCTCTGTCAAAGCACTGAATGATTAAGCAACAGAGAAACATTTAAAGTACACTTTTACCAATTTACTCGCCTGTGTCCACAACCACACAACTTATTGATAATATTCATTCTCGAATCTGTACTTACCAGAGTCAGAAGACATTTGTGAATTCAACGTCCAAAGTGATCGATGTTGTATCAATTGTGGTTCGATTTACAGCTCACATGAAAAAGAATCAGACAGAAGGGTACAAAAGTGGAGGCTGATCTACTCTAGTGTAATCAGATTGATGGGGTGAAGGATAATTCCTCAAGAAACCTTTATGCTTCTAAGAAAAATGTGGAAGGCTGTGAGCTATGATGACGAACAAATGTGAAGAATTCTGTTTAGAAGAAAAAAACAATTTCATTTTATACAAAAGAAGTTCTGATGTAAGTGTGCAGCCTTTCTACGGGGTATGAAGTTGGAAGAAAGTCCGAAACAAATCTGTCGGCAAGTGCTAGTGACTAGTCAGGGTGCAAGACCAACTGTAAGGCAGATTGGTGGAAGAAGATGGGTTCTGTTGAATGAAAGGGAGTTACTGATCCGTAAAACTTCCTTGCTATCGACAAAACTGCAGGTTTTTCCTTAGCAGATCACTGTAATATGGCTGATGAATAGTCACTCAAAAGCAGTCAGTGTGCTTGTGACCACAATTGTTCCAGCAACAAACAGTCACATTGTTGAGACCTAAAACATCAACAGCAGAATTTCCATTGTGTAATTGCTTGCTCAGGCAAGTGTCTGATGGATGGAGACCATGTTCAACAACCGAATGACGAGAGTATGAGGTGGACTTACTTGTAGGTGGAAAACCTTCAGGTTTTGTACATTCCATTGCCAGATTGTTCACGCTTTTCTATCATACATGAGCCAGAACAGCATCACATACCTCAAGGTGAACCACTCTATGTTTATCATAAAGTTGTGATCTCAACCAGTGTATCCTTTAGGACATCCGCTGGAGTGTTGGCATTAGCCATGCTAACTCCAAAACGGCCATCCAGCGACAAATCCACAAAAAGACTCCTGTTCAAGTACAAAACGTTGACACAATGTTAAGCACAACAGTCAAAAGCATATCGTTTTAAAAATTGGTTTTGCGTCTTAACCAAAGGTAGTAAACAAGATTTTTGTGACTGTTTGTCTCATTCCGAAAAACGATAAATTAGCATTGGCAAATTGACATCACGTTGCCTAATCGAACGGCAAAACACATGCAAATTTAAAGACGTGAACATGCCTTAGACAAATGTCCTCGTAGAATTCAAACTGTCCACTGTTTACGGTGTTCTGGAAGAGGTACGTGAGTAGTTCAGGCGACCGTAACATAGTACGGTTAAAACTGACACATTATCGGGCTTTGGGTAGTGAAAAATGACAAAACTAGAAATCAAGCAAACAACATTTCCCAAGAGCACAAATACAGCATTTAACGCGATCAATCAGCCTTACTTAAAAGTGTTCCTAATTCTTCACAGTCCAAGTGTTTTACGTCTCCGTTAATTCCATGAAGGAGCACATAAAAGTAAACTACCTCCATCGCGTTCTTCGTGGATCAAGTGAGAGAGTAACATTAGGATGCTCTTACTTTGACGGCATAAGAATTTCCAATATTTCTCCGACACCTTTTGTTTCATCACCTTGGTGTTTACTCGACTGAGTAATTGTCCTTATCGCAGAGTTTAACAGGTGGTTGACGCAAAGAGTGTTCACAGACTGCTGGTTTCACTTTTTTCAAACAAGAATGTAATCAGAAAGTTACTGAATCCCTGTGAAACTCCACTCTGTTGTGAACGGAAGCGAAACAGTGAACAATCGGTTGTTCCCCTGACATGAAAAGATTCGCCAGCAGTAAGTATCACCAACCGTCTTCTCAGTTCGGAAGTATAGGACGTCCCATAACATCTTTATTGACAACATACGGCACGCGTAGAGATAAGATTGTCACAGTGACGACATACAATCGAAGACAGCCTGAGAAAAATCAGTTATGGTTCCATCTATATACCGTCTACCAGGGGTGATCATGAAGCTCACGAAAAGGTTGTTGGGGTTAAGGTTACTGTACACCATAGCAGCAACGTAACGTTTCAGTTATTCGGATATTAGCCGAGCTTGGCACCTAGATTAAAAACGTTTCATTGCCAAATATGGTGATATCATCCACTGATGATTACTTTCAGCTTCACTCAATTTATGTCCCTTTAATACATTTCTTTTTCATTTACACAAAGCATTCATATTCCTAACGAGTAGCTGGTTCACATCATGTTGATATCCTGGTTTGTTAAGTTCTGTCGGCTACGACCGCAGCTATCCGATATGGAGATTGTAATATATCATGGTGATCTTCCGCAAACTAGTAGTATTAATCCGGCTGCCACAAGCAATGTTGATAGGATGGCGGTCGAAAGCAAAACAGTTTGGACTCATAACAATAAGGGCTCTCGGTTGTTCTACCTGATGAGTTCAAACCAGAACGGCGTTAGTTTTGGATTGTCGGTTTCAGGATAAGCATCTGAGAATGTTATAATAATCGCTTTGAAATCCTATGGCGGTAGCTAGTGCATCCTAATAATCCGAGGTGAACTGTGTCCAGCCCTACACATCTATAACATAAATCTCCTGGTCACAGACGATTTCACAGAGTGGTGGCAGACCAAATCAGAGCTTCAGCAAGTAACGTAAACAGTTGTCGGTTGGATCGCCATTCAGTCCGATGGGTCTAAATCAAGGGTGAAACCGACCGCAAAGTGTTGGTTTAAGAGTGAAAAGCATAAAACAGTAACACTGGAAACAAATTGTTGTCTACAGTTTGCGCACAGGGCCTACACTTTTTGAGCCACACGTTACCAAGGGAAGCTTGTCACTACTATGCATTTACTGTGGCCAGAAATGGTCAAAAGAAACCACTTTGCACATGTTACTCGCGCTTCTTAAGCAAAGACGTCGTCTGTGTTGTTCTCCTTTGTGGTCATGTGGAGGTACTTTGTCAGTGGACTACAATATTAATGCTAGGATTGAACTTTTATGTCATATAAGGACCTGCTCGCATTTCTCCTGTTTGGATGTTCCGCTGAATTGTAACGCCATCACTGTCCCATAGTCTGTTGGTTATTGGTCCTGCTGCACTCACTGGTAGTGGGCACAATTCGACCAGTGTATTTAGAACACATTGTCATTTATGTACTTGTGTAGTGATGAGGAGCGACTGCACTATACTACTCACGCTACTAACCAGTAGTCAGGCAGAGGCATGTATTTGGACATCGAAGTAACGGGGAAGAAATACGAGAAGAAATTTTGCAGTACATTGGTATGCTATGGTTTTCTTCCCATACGGAAACTGGTCATTGACAACCGTAACATTGGTTATATCTTTTAAACAGTGTTACATGCAAGTGAGTGTATTTGATTATTTTGGTGTTGAATCGTATACCCCATGTGTTGTTTGTCCGAATAAACAATCCTTGCGCCATTCGCGTTCAAGGCTCACCATACTTGTAAGAATCAGTAAGTCCAAGGGATGATTACTCATTACTTGCATTCATTTGAATAGTGTTTCAGACTGCTTGTTTCACCTAACCGTAACCAAAATGATATTGAACTTAATTGCGTGGTGGAATGAATGGAGTTATTATACAAGAATACCTACAGTTGCATCTTAACATACAACGAAATGCGATTGAAAAAGATGTTAACTTCCTTCCACTGTCGTCACACTGCAACTGATAATAGCTCGTACAGTTCACGGCAACCTCTTGCTGTCAGGAATGAAATTCTTCCACTTCAATTTCTTTTATATAATATAGTAATTTTGTCAAGCCTCCTTGATGACATTCGTCTCACCGTCCAAAGACCCTGTGTTATTCAGACAGTCAAACAATCTCAATTGTATCTGTGCCAGCCGATCATGGGACATTTTATTGCTGTCGTGATATGTCTGCTACTTTTGTCGTCATTGGCCTCCAACGCTTGTGCTGTCACAGTTGGTCGATCTTTTCTTTGCGCACACTTGCGTATTGATCAGTCAGTACGACGTGGTTCAATTTTTGACCCAGAAACAATAGGGTAGAGTGTACTTGATTCCTGAACCACAAGCGGTTTATGTTATCACTATAGCGGATAGAAATGCATACACACTATTCAAAGAACCTGCTTATCATGGACACTTTAAGATGAGGTTGCCCAACTGGATCACTTGAAAGATATCGTGAAGTAATGATACGCAACTGCAAACCAAATTACTGTTCGGAAGCTGGTCACGATTGCACTTAAAAGCGAGCTCATGTTTATCAGTGAGCAAACGTTACTCCAGCGTAGTTTTCTTCATGCCTGACAAATTCCTTCAGGTGTGGAGCCGATCGTGATTTAAGTGCAACAGACGTCACCAATCGGTAAACTCTTGATGGAATTTGCTCTCATTTGGTTTTAAGCGATCGTGAAAACAATGATTTCCTTCAGGATCCTACCGACAAACTAGAAAAACCGGTTAGTTCAACAAAGGCCGCTGACTCAATTTGTTCGCAACATACTTGACTCTTGGGGTCGGTTAACCTCATAAATTGGTACAAAAAGCGAGTTGCGACGTTCAGTTTACCGCAACACAAAATGAGGTGGTCAATGTCTTCAGTTTTCCAACTTTCTGCTCATTGTGTACAAACGTGGCTTGGTCAAAACACTATTTCACAGAGCCGGGCAAGTTTGTGCCACTGACAAACAGGAGTTACGGAAACAAAATTTATTAGCAAATGGATACCCCGAGCAGTTCACTGAGGCACATAAGATGGTGACTAAGAGCATTGAACACATAATTACGGTAGAAAAAGGGGTATTTTTTGTTTTTACCATACCAAAGCGACCGTCTGGTCAACAGTATCGCGTACAATCTAAACTCTGCTCTTGCTCGAACTGATGCGGCTGGAAAGTTGGATTTAGTTCAAACCATCAAAGGACCAGTTCTCCGCAAATGTAAAATTAGTCCGCAAAACTCTTCTGTTTCACATGTTGTGTACTCGTTCACTTGCAGTTCCAGTAACGTTTATGTAAGCAGAATAGATCGCTGACGATCACAGCAGATCGAAATGGCTGAAACAACTGATAACGCATTAGTCCCAATGTGGTGAAGTGACAGGTCGAAATCCAACGTCATGAACTATTAAGCACCTCATGAGAACAGGTCACCAATTTGACTCATTACACTCTATTAAGATAATGTTACGCGATCGTAACCCAAAGTTACTGACTTTCTGTGAAGCGATACTTATCCGAACTTACCAGCCAACGTTGTGTGTATCGGAGTGGTTGAGGCAAACAACTGGGTCGCCATGATGTTGATTACGTAATCTTTCGAACGGTCGTAGGCGGGTCTAGTCCTTGTTTGTCCTTATCCACGGGTTATATTTAACTGGTATGCTTTACGTTTGTGACTGATGAGAGTGAACGAAATGTTGACACATCGTAAAATGTGTTCTTTCCACTCTGGTGAAATAAACCTTTCGACTTGATTTGGTTGTCGCAACCAGCATCATGTCCACCCCATAACTTGAAATGTCTTATTTTGATTTATGCTAACGCTGGGCATGATCTGAATCACGCAGTTTGCATAGGTTTGCGACACATTAGCTAACCGAACCACTTTAGATAAATTCCTCCTTTGAACTGACTAACCCAACATGTGTTGTCTTAGTAGACAGTCGATTTTCAACATTTGTGGAAATATGAAAGTTTTCTCGGTATCATCATTTCATGATGTCCAGTGCAAATTGTGTGCTTGATTTGAGGGACCCTAGTGTTTTCATGCTTACTAATGCCAGCCCCGCTACCGGGATTGTTGTGGGAACGATTTCTCCCCAAATCCCATGGTGCTTACCATAGTGTCCCCGTTAATCTTGACTAAAGCCTTACAACTGATGTTTAATGTCTTAGTTTCGTCTGCAAATGACTCCGAGAAATCATACACAGATTCAAACAACACAAACCTTAGCTACGAAGTCTTGACAACGACGACTGACAGAAATATCCCGTTTTTACTGGCGCTATTTAGTGAATACAGCAATAAGTTGCGTACTCTCTCTCTCTCTCTCTCTCAAATGAAAGCCATCTATGTACGCTTTACGTGAGTATAAACGGTCGTATAACCAGAATTTGTGAAAGGCTATGTTTTCAGACAGTTACCGTTAACTAAGTGACCTGTAGAGGTCCACTATGATGTTTCCTTTGTCTGGACTAAACTAAAACAGTTATGTGACAGGTGCACCCCTAAGAGTAAAGTTGGAAGAAAATCATTTCACAGTTTCACAGCAGTAGGTGAATAATTTTTTAGCTCAAGAAAATGGTTGCATCAATTACACACGAAAATATCAGACGATTTTATTTACGTTTTGTGCTATTGAAATCAGGCTATCTACATGTGTCAGTCCCAACTGTTACAGCCTAGGTTCAAAAGGTTGTCGAGATTAGTTGAGGGATTGGCAAGTTGAAGAACACAAATAATAGTTACTCGAAAGACAGAACTCATTCTGGCTATGGCAGCTATCTTTAAATAATGGACTGAACCAAACGTGGTTGGTTAATGAGAAAGTCGCCTGAAGCGTTATATGGCCAAACTCTTTAATTCAAACTACGTTAATGCCGTTTAAGTACATGCGACACTATCGTTTGATTAGACTTTACGAAGTTTTAACAACTCTAAGCATGTTAAGAATGTATAATTACTTTGAACGCAGAGGTGAAAACAGCAGATTGTATAAGTTATTACCTGGTGAGATTTGCCGCATCATGTCTGGTACCTGTTGCGGCTGTGGTGTCTGCATCTCAAATTCAAACACCTTCGGCGAAAAGAAACCAAACACCACATGCCAGGTTGACGACATCCGTTTCGGATTAGCCTATTACAGTGACCGAAGTTAAAGGACGCCCGCGCATAATACTTCTTACAGGCAACTTGCGCTTTACCAGCTGTGGTTTCACTCACACACTGTGCATTCAGTGTAAACCCGACAGAATAAGACTATGAGACCTGTGACTGAGGCTTTTATGTCCAGCCGGTCAATGCCGGTCAGCCAATCAATAGGCTAGCGCGACAATGAAACTCCTATCTCTCGGGAAGTAAACACAGAGAGAGACGGCAATAGTTAGATCCAAACTGAGAAGAAAAATCCCGAAAAAGTGGTGCAAGAAGTAATTCAGTCTACGAGTACATGCCGGTGCGCTCCATGGAGGATAGCAGAGAAAATAAAACTCAAGCTTGGACTAAAAGAAACAAATGAAACATTCACTAGACAGTACGCCAGCAGGGCTAGGTAAGGGGAAAGGTAGACAACAACGGAAACCCAAGTTTCTGAAGAAGGGAGTGGGTGAGTTGTCAAACGACGGTGGTCGTTGGTTGATGCGAACGAGAAAAATGGACATAACCGAATAAACCTCTTGATCCTAACGTATTCGCGCTTTTCGTCTACAGTGTACTATGAGTAATTTGGTAACTTACTTACCTGGGGCAGTTAATGCATTCGCAGCCGCACATATCACAACGCAATACAGTCGCCACCGATTGTTCCCTTACGTACCGCGAGCTTTTGTTCTCGGCAGTGTAAATAATTCAGTGAACTTGTGGGTGACCGTCCGGATCATATTTCTCCAGATCGCCCGGTTCAACGCTGAGTTTTCCCATTATCTACAATGAATGTTACAACGCGAAAAACTTACATGGATAACATCCTAGAACAGCAACTGCTTTGGAATACGGTCATCACTCATTCGACGAACGTGACCTAGCCAACGAAGCTGAGTCAGCATCAACATGACTTCTATTCCGTCCATGTTCGCTCGCCAAAGTACCTCAGTGTTCGGAACCATATCCGACCATCGGATACCCAAGACGCACCTCAGACATCGCAAGTTAAAATGAATCCAATAAGGCACATTCTACGGACACACTATGCAGGTTTTACTGCCACACAGCAGTGCAAACAACAATACTGACAGGTATATACACAGCCTAGTGCTGGTCTTTAGGCTACGATTCTTCCAGACACTTTTTCATGACGTACGAAAGCAACACCAGGCTTTACCACGCAAGCTCGTAATACAAGGCCCATGGACAATTCTGTCAAAGGATTGTTGCCCAAGTGACAGAATTCCGCGCAGTTGTCGAAAATGTCTCCACTGATGCGAATTTAAGACGCAGTTTCAGAAACAGCACATCCGTTCGTTGAAGGCTAAAAGAAAGAAAATGTCTTACCTGTGTTGGTATCCAATCCAAAATTGGATGGTGCGGTCGCGAAATCCGTGACCAGCCATTGTGGTTCGTATTTGTTGTGTGTGAACAGCGTGTTGTCATCTGTCAACGAAAGCATACACATGTAGCTTTCTTGGTGCGCCGAAAAATCGAATATTCAGTAGGCGTTCATCTGAAAAGTAACTGTTAGCCTCGGAGTCAAATATAAACTAAATAGAATTGGGGCTAGAACAAACCCCAACTCTCGCCAGTGAAAATGCCAAACTCACCAGGCGTCTATCCACGTTCATGCCAACATGTGACATTCTAATCACATTGAATTTGCTCGGACATTTGAACCTACGGAGTACCGTCCAAGGACTCAAAGGCCTTGGTGAGTTTCTCGAATAGAGCATGTAGGTGCTGGTTGCATTCAAGGCACTCCTCCTGAAGCTGTCTACCGACAAACATCAGGTCTGTCTTACTGCGAATCGCCCAGAATCGACAGTGCTCTTCCAAAATACTGATCTCCAAAACGTGTGCACTTAGTCGGTTTAGCAGGAGTCTTGCAAACATCTCGTCTAGGCCTCTCAACAGACTAAGGTGCCGATAGCTGTCGGGACATTGTTTGCTACCCTTCCTATAAACCAAGGTACGGTAATGGCGTCCTTGAAATCCTCTAACATTATTTTCTATTCTCAGACAAAGTGAATCACTTGGAACAAGACACGGCACAATTGTCTAATCGCTGTCTACACCTCTGGCAAATCCAAAGCGACAGCAAGTAAGGACTTGACGGCTCCTTGCGACAAGCTTTTCACGGTCACTCAGTTAGTGGCAGCAGGACAGCTTAGTAGGTTACCGAAGCATTTGCGCCAGATCTCCATGATATCCTCTGGCTGAATGCACGAAGGGCCGATGTCCTCGTAAGCCAGTGCTTTAGTAGACTGGACGGATGGACTGGAAATCGACTTAGGCGAATTGTAGAACTGTCTATGTTGACTGCGATCGAAGTAACCATGCACCCGCTCACTCTGCCTCCTCCACCCATCGTCCTTTATTTCAAGAACACGTTCGGCTATTTGACGACCAATACTTTGGAATGTCGCTTTCTTGTCTTCATTGTCCGAGTCAGTTCTGGAAGTAGTATACGCCGCATTCTTCTTCCGTACTGAGGTGGAGATAGCCGCGTTGTTGTCGTTGAACCAGTTTAAACGTTTCCTGCTTTCGACACTGATTGTCTCGGTTGCTGCTGCCATGATATGTCCACTCAGCTGCTTCCGCGTGCCCTCGGCAGTGGTGAATACAGGGGCGTTTTTCAGACAGCGGCAAACAGCACGTTCACAAACGGCTGTCGTCTCACTGTTCTCATATTGGTTGACATCCAACTTCTGCCGTTGACCGGAAGATCTACAATAAGCAGGCTTGCATGAATAAATAATTTGGTTCTGACCAGTTTGTAATTGGTGCTAAATCCAACGCCGCACATCACTCTCTTGATACGCACTTCACAAATTTCGCGCTGCCGCGCAATCACGTAGTCAAGCAAATAGTGATGACCGCTTCGTGGATGAGTCGACATCGTGATGCCACTCGTGTCCATTTGGAATCGGATGGGCGTGTTAGCCAGCTCGTGAGTACCACACAGATGGAGCAAACGATCACCCTTCTCGTTCATTGAACAAATGTCGTAGGGTCCAAGGACTCCCGGCCAGACTACCGGGTTGGTCACTCACCGGAGCCGACCGGTTTGTGGCGGACAAATGATCAAGGAACTGATCCTGTGAATAATCAGCGTGACACATAGTTTGATCATAAACACCAATGAATGTTGCTCGCCTACCTCGACCGAGTCGCAGGCTCATGGAGGGCACTTGAGAGCTGATGCCGTGCGGTTCGTCCACCATCGAAGTATTCATGTGATCACCGATTGCGAAATGGACACCATATTCCCCAACACCGTCAACCGGGTAACCTATCCAATAGGTGTACTCATCACTTGCTTCTCGGAGCCTACCTTGGTCCGCAAGCCTTATGTCAATCAAGGCTACTACATCGATTCCATAAAGACGTAGTTCTATGGCAATCAGCGCGCTTTGGTGTTCTGGTCGTCTTGTTGTACTGCAACGAACAAGCAGAGTGAGTAGATTGCCTGTTTCAACACAGAACATCTTCCGTCTCCTAGCCTACCTGAGATTGGTTTTAGGGTTACTGAGGCTCGAGTGAACATTATTTGCTTAAAGATTCATGTTGGGAGGGCAGTATGAGGGTGATTGTCTGGCAGTAGCATATTTCGCTTATCCACCCTGCCATGTGCAGCAGAAAGGGCGACCCAGTTTATCCTGCGCGACGGCCGATGCAATATGGTATTAGGTTTATGTTACATAATCCTGGTTTTTGTCGGGCCCGGACATTCCTGTGAAGCTCAGAGCTAGAAAAGATAGCGATTAGGGCCCTCAACCAACGCCTTTGGCTAAAAAGCCCGTATCCCAAGGCAACGGGTGACAAACCACCACGCCAAGATATATATACACATGTACACACACACACACACGAGCAGTTGACATATTTATTCCTCACTTCAGTTTTAGACAGATGACAGTCTTTCTGTGGACAAAACAGCGGTTGTTATCTGGAAATTACAAAAGCCTCAGTAAACTAAATCATCTGTTCACTGTTCGCTACGTAAATAGATTTCGGAACTGGCGAATTGTAAGGGATTTCACAACCTTGACTGTATTGACTTTATACTCGGAGATCAACAAGTGACTTGCAGTTAAATATGTCAACTACTTCCGTAACACTGTATGTACAACACTAGCTGCTGCGGCCTGTTTCATCCCATAACACAAACTGGAACAGGCTCGGTTAGTCAACTGCACAACCAGAGTTCCGTTCTGCACTCTCAAGTGGCCCGGCATCCACACGGAAACGGGTAAATACAGTGAGATCTGGCATACGGATCTAGTGGCACTTTCATCGTAAGGATTTGTATTCGGTAGGTTGAATGAAGCGCCATGTCAGAGGCCTTGTTGAACGTTCGACCGGTGGCTGATAGCAGTTGCCATCTGGTTTGCTTCATCTCATCCGACGAGCTGTAGTGTGGTGATCCGCTTTGGCACAAGTATGCTTCATGTTGCACCTCGGACAAGCTTACTGCGTTGCTTGGAGACATACAGTCGATTACATCACTGATTGCAGGTGATGTAGTTCTCAGTGCAAGGTATCCTGAATTGATGATATAAATTAGGAACAAGAGCGTGTTTGTAATGAACCGACTTGAGGCTGTTTTAATCCAAATGTTGACTGGCTGGTGTAATCTTTCCGTAAACATATTTTTCGGTTTTCCTGTCTGATGTTTACGGTATTAACATTTCCAGAAATTCTCCGTATTTTTCAATCTACTGTGACGATGCTGGTGATGGGTTAGGCTAAATATGATGCAGTACTGAATGCGAACTATCTGCATCTTCGCTTCTCTTAGTAATTATGAATATGTAGTCTATCCACCAATGTTAGAAAGTCATCACTTAAATGCTAGTCTGTAGGTGTTTCTCAGTGTAAGCCATGAACCGGCCTGACAAAACTGGATCTAGTGTACTCTCTATTGCTACATCAATTGTCTATCGATAACTTTCTTGAAAAGGAAACTTGATGTTCAACATACGCAAAGGAAACAGTCATTTTAGTTCCGTAGCAGGTAACATAACTCGCAACTACCTTACAGCTGACCAATTGATAATTATTTTCACTGTTTTCAATAGAGGAACATTTACGATAACCTATGGTAGTTTAATAATGACTAATTAATGTTCGTAATTATCAGGTGGCGGTCGGGGGCCTTCATTCCCTCAAACAAGTTAACCACCAAAATCTATCCTCCACATTGTGGTAAGCGAATGCTCGCCGTACATGCTTCCACAATTTTGCAGACTATTTTACTAATTAACGCTGAGCCGAATTCACTCTAGATGATGTGGTTTTTAGTAGGACTTCCTGCTTGTGGGGTTTTGTGGACCATACATTCGCAGTGTCTGAGATCCGCTTGACGTAATTAGTTTGGCATTTGTTCAACTAATAAAATATCCCTCAAACATCGTCTAGATTTCTATTCGAACTTTGTTTCCGAACTTGTGCAGATTATCAGTCACTTTATTGGGCCGAAATTTGTTGCTCTCTTGAAGAGTGTTCTGCATTTCAACAATGTAGTCCAAGCAATCAATGAGTACCACTGCGGAGTCACTGTCTGACTACATCACTATCAGTTGTTCAGTCTACCGTGGTGTGGTCGTGACAGCATGTGTCCAGGTCGAGCAACTTCACGATAACGCCGAGATGTCAATCAAGCATGTGCTTGCAGCGGTAAAGAATTCACCCTGGAACCAATGGGAGCAACAATAAAACACTCATTGTAGAAATGTATTCCGTTAGTTTTCTATGATCAAGAAGAGTGATCTAGAGAGACTGCAGTAGGCGATCAAAAGTTGGCATTTCGATGTGAATTGAGCAGAAGGTTCATTAGGGACACACGATATTTACAGTCATTGTGTGCTAGCTGTCTATGGGTGAACAAATCGGTTGTTATTTTGAGTCCACTGATCACCTAGTTTATCTAATATTCACTGAAAAAAAATGCTTTCACTTTGGTCAAGTGACATCTAATGTTAGGAGTAATTTCAGCTAAGCAGTAATGAACTTGGCTAGAGTAAACTGTCCTTCCCTCAAAGTTGTTCACAGCTATCGTCTTCATAAAACCTTCCAGTCAGATTTTTTCAAATACAAACGCAAGACTCGAGTTTTGCTGTTGTTCAAATTCATCAGCAATGCATCTCTGCGCGAAGTGGATTTGAACTCCAGCCCTATTTTCATTAGGCCACTATGTTGTCCACCATGCCATAAACCTAATGTTGGGCACTTATGAATTTTTGCCGGCAAACGGTCAACCATGCTTTTCTGTGAATGCGAAAGCTGTCATCAACTATGAGTATTGTTCAGTTAAGATCTACTTATTTCTTTTACACTAAACAAAACACTGCTCAACAAATTCAGCAAGTCACGTGATTTCACTTCGAAAAATGTCCTGATCATGGAGTCATCGATTAAAGTAGGTAGCATAGTTGATGCGTCACCTCAAGGGGTGATCGATTAATCTGAGATTTATTCATAAGTGAATGTGGTTGCACGACTGTGTACTATGGCTCAGTCGTGCTTAATATGAAGTCACTGACACATCGGTCAGTGAGCTTGGCCGAATTTAAACTTCCGTTCTTTTCAATGGTATGTTCCACAAACTAGTTCTAACAAGAGCGAAACTCAATTTGAGCGCTTCTTTTCACAGGAGTTTGGCTGGGAATTCGTATAACCAATAAAGCTGTGATCAACTTTTACCGACAACCAGCTGGTGAGACGCCAAGCTGAGACACCGCGTAAGCTTGACCATTTCAAACTTTAAACACATATTCTAGTCGTAGAGCTACGACATACAAACATGTTTGACATTGAATGTTTTGAGCACTTGCTGGATTTGTAAAAATAAGCAGGTCATGAACATCTGTGGGTAGAAGCACTTAGGAATATTTTTAACTTAGGAAGAGTTATTAAAACGTTAGTCAGATAGATTGATTTAACTGTCGATCTGCGCCCAAACACACAACCATTTTGCCCGGCGAATACCTTTAGTAATCAAACTTGTTCGGCTGACAACACGCAATGCTCCAACTCCGGCCCAGTGCTGGTATGAGCGCCGCAGAACTAGTAGATCTGTTGCTGCAGGTACAGTTAAAACTTCATTATGCTTGAGGGTGCAAACACTTTTATGAACAGAAATATGCAAAGCAGCCTTTTCCCGTAACAAATTTGAACAGAGAAGTCAGAAACAGTTTCTTGCACAATGTATCTGTAGAGCACATTCCGCTGCATCTCATCAAGTACACGTCAAATGGGTCATTAAAATCACAGATGTAGAGCAGTCTCTTGGAGGAGGATCGAAGTGTTAGTGATTGATATGTATGGATGTGTGTGAATGTGCGCATGTTTGTGTGGTTGCTGACTCTGTTGTTCAGCTTTACAATGCCCATTGAACTTTGCTGTGTAAACCCACAGACCGCAATATGTACCTGATGAGATGCAGCAAAATGTGCTCGAGAGATACACCGTGCAAAAAGCTGCTCCTGACTTCCCTATTCGATTAGCAACTTTGAGTAAATTGATCAGGGAAGGGTGATGGTCACCCCGCCTTCTCCTGGTGTTCAGCTGGCAAAGGCTTCGCCTGTCTGACGACTAGCAAACCGGTAGCAGCGAACTAATGAGAAAACCCTTGCAGTGTTGCAGTTATCTCATTTGAGCCCGCGGACATTTGTCGCCCGCGAAGTGTGGACCCGCAGCTTCTTGCCACTAAGGTATCCCAGTTCCGAATTACGCCTCCTTCGCACGTAAATCATGTTAGAACATAATCTGTGACGAAACTTGAGAAAAACTTCCTACCCCTACTCAGCGAGATTAGGGAAAGAATTGTGCAAAGTACCAACAGTTACGGACAAATTAGCATATATATATATATATAAATACACATATTTCTTAACAAAAATTTCGAGAAAAACTTCTTGTTGGAAAAGTACAACGTGTTTGATAATTGGACTTTTCGTAACAGATTTCTAAGATTTGTCCGTATTCTATTTGTAACGGTTGTACGTGTGAGTTTTTTGACAGTGAAATCAAAAAGAGGCGACTTGTGTGATATCAACTAGTATGACAATCGGTACTTTCAGAACGCAAACACACGTAACCTGATCACAAATGGCACAAACAGAAAAAACCAAACAGACGAATTTAAGAGACAAAAACGTACAGAAATAAAATAAACAGTGGTCATAGGGAATAAAATATTTTGATGATTTTGGATGTATCCGGTTTAGTTAGTCGTACACTTAATACGGCAGTATCATTGTGGAAAAAATTTGTCAGTATGGAGTTGGACAGTCATGCATAATTGTCACTGCTTTGATAAAGTTTAGAAAGCGTTCCTTCATGTACATTAATGTCACACTGAATGATATGAGGATGTTCATACTGTGTCTTTTTCGCTAGACGTTTGATAATTGAGGTCAATGGCTTTCGCCTCTGTACTAGTCAATTTTTGCTCACTGAACATATAACCACTTTAGATGGTGCTTACCAATGTAATGTTCTTTGTAATTAGATGAAAAGTTATTAATAGCAAGGAGTGATACAAAAGTATATGACTTATCTTCCTTAGCAGACAAGAAGTATCCTTGCGTGTGAGAGGAAACACATTTGACCAGCTTTGGCGCTGTTTAAGTTGCTTAGCCAACTCGTCGCCCACAAACGAGATCTTCAAGTATACCAAGTCTATTATCATCAACACTTCGATTCTCCTCCAGTAGACTGCGATCCACCATACATTTATGATTTTACTGACCTACTTAACTTGTTCCAACTTTTCATGTAGAAACCGCATGTCCAATGTAACTGTAAAATCTCGCTGAGAATGACCGAAAACAGCTGTCTACAATATTGACTTCTTTATGAACTATCAAAGTGAATCATTCTGAACCATGACGTCCTTTATGCTTTTGGTCTTTCGGATAGAAGACAATTTAAATATGTTCACTTCTTAACTCCAACCAAAATATCTGAAAGTGTTTGCCATAAAACCACACATTGCAACACGAATTCAAGAGCCAACGTTAAAATGACCCTGAGGTAATGTGAAACCAAATCTTTAACTACTACGTTTACATGATTAACAATATGAGTGGCGTATACAGCACCCTATGCGACGTCCTCAAAACGAAGTTCACTCAACAACTTTTGAATAAAATACTACATCCTGAAATCCACAGGTAAATCACACAATTAAGCATTAGCCTCAAACTAGAACAACTAAGAGAAAGCATGAATTCGGGTGACCTCTTGGAGAAGGAAACTTCAAATCACCGGAGTTAGCATTGACGTCACTAATAAAGTTGTGTTCAGACATGTACATAATCTCTTCGTGGAAATGTTTCTTTCTGACCTGTAAAAAGACGGAAAGACATATATTCGCATCAAGGACGCTATATGTGGCAGACAATTAAAGCGAGCTAAATAGCAGTTTTCAAAACTCTATCGAACTCTTACTAACCTATCTAGAAGAGGTGTGTTATTGATTGGTATGAAAACTTCACAGAACGACGACAGAACTTGATGCCGATGGTCATTAACAGCCTGGTTTACGTTCTTGGACTATGCTTAAACGTTCTGGTTGCAGCGTTTTAACAGACGACCTGAAATGGGCATGACGAAAGGTGATTTGCGATACACAGGCAAACACGTGAACTTATACAGTTGATGTTTGAGCGCAACTGGGAAATAGTTACGAAAAGTTATGATCTACTAAGACATCTTAAAAGACACTGCGTTCAAAGGAATGAACTCATTACTTGAACGCTAGCCTAAGAAAATTAATTTTATTTCAATGGAAAAATGAATACTGTTTGACAGGGTCAATGCTTAAATGAATTAACAAAAAGTGAATTGTACAGTCCGAAGTTATTTTGAGAGTTTCATATTCCGCATTACACTTCTTTTTCTGAAAATGAACGATGGGCGGTTCCGAAGATAATAATTTTTTCTAGTATACCTGAAAAACACCTGAAAGTTAGGCGTACACATAGGCAATCATAGTAATGTATACTTTCATACGGATCTACGTGTAGATCGTAATGCAAATAATTTTATCGATCAATTTATTTACTTTTCACTCCACTTAGATTGGTCGCCGGTAAACTACCATTTCTCTGTGAGATCAAAAAAATCAGTTCCTGTGACCTGACCCTATTCTGACGCTGTAACACAATGTGTTGCTAGTTCCGTTTTCTCACCGTATTGATTGCATACGGCTGACTCTTGTTTACTGGTTTTCATTATCACTACAGATCTGTGTCGTAGCCCCGTCCTCCAAAACAAAGCTGTTCCTGAATTTTTCCATACCGCTGTTCTTCACAAAGCAATCTACGAAAAAAGGGAGGGGTATCAGTATATGTGAAATCTGAAGAATGTCGTTGGTGGTTTGAGATGAGTTTCCGTTGAAGAACCAGTAGAGTCAGCCAGGTTCAATAAACTCCAAGTTACCATTTGGATGCCCGATGAAAACTTTGTATTCCGAAGTGAATGTGTCTGAAGATGTGTACCTTCAAATCATGGGTTTTATATCACAGTATCTAAAGTTCACAGCAATTCACTCGTGACCCTAACCTAGATTCTTTGGAGGGACATCTAGGACATAGTGACAATATTAGTGTACGAAACGAACGTTGCTTTCAATATAGAAAAAAATCGTTGAGTAATGTACTGTCAAGACTGTCGGAAAACAAACAGCAGATTTATACCATTTTCAGTGGATGGACGACATACACTCCACTAGATTTTAAGAAGATTCATCCTCGATGTTGCCTTGAACTGTGTTTGTAATCATCTTTGTGCACTGTAGCTACTTTTTCTGCAACTATGCACTGAAAATACATTGTTTCATAGCAAAATCTATAATTTCTGGATGGAAGTCTGATCAGGATGTTACGGAAATTGCGATTGGCTGTATACTCGTTTCACATACTGTACCGATGTTTTACTTGATTTAAGGTGGACAACGGTGAAGTAATCTGAGGCAACATAAGCCGCCATCTTGGTCTCAAACGGGAACAGTAATGAATGTAGATTGATCCCAAATCGGTTAATTCGCAAGATCTAACGTGTAGTGAGCGAAAGAGCAGTTATCTTGATTTGCACGGAAGTACTTTTTTTTACGTAGTTTAGACCGAAACATGGCAGGCTTTAACACCTCGTACCGATGGCTGGGAGTATAAATGGAAACCTTAAAACGGCTTAACTGATCAACGAACGCTATCGGTATGTTCACAAGAGGTCACTCTCCACATATACGCAGTAATTGGAGGAAATAACTACAAAGCAAATTGCAACCTAGACATACACAGTCATCTGACTGGCATCATATGGCAACGGTTTACTAAAATCGGTTGAAGTTCGTTACTACTGTCTCCTCACAAATCTCAAAATGTCCAGTAATCCGGGCAAGCAGTGACCTTGGCGAACGCAGATCGCGTGAGTTCATAAAGTAAGATGTAATCCCATGTGTGCATGAGCAGCTGACGACGCCAAATGGAACAAATTTCGAGGTCAATCTTGACACTCGGTCAATAATATTCCATGCCTGTTTGACCAATCTGGTCAGTGAAGTTTACGGATGTATCAATTTCAACCTTGTGTGTACGATGCACAAGCTAGACAGGTAGTCACTCTACCGTGAGTAGTACGGTATGCTCTTAACGCCTACTTCAGCTTCCGGAGACCAGCCGGCATGTTCAGTCAACCCTCTCTATTAACCGGCACACATTTCCAGCATTCAGGGTTAAACGATAATGACCCTCATTTTGTTTGACGCAAACCTATAGAGTCTTTCCACCTTTGCTTATTGTCATTGAAGACAACGATCAGGATCACTGTAATCGCCATATTTGAATAACGTCCCAGAACATTTTCAGTGATTCGTTGTCGAAACATGGATGCCATCAATTAAACGGCATTTTTATGTGACTCAACTCCAATCAGATGAGGTTTGGAATGTGGTTATCATCTAAAGAGACGATCTTGGGACACGAATGCTAAGTCACGCGACTGAGACATACTGAAGTCACTGAAGAACTGGTGTTGCGTGGTACACCTGTTACTGTACACGTCTCGGCTCAATATTCCAGTCAACAGTATACGCCACTTATCTGTCTTCGAAATTTTTATAGTTGAGGAGGAGTTTTGTTGACGCTACTTACAAGAACTCAAGTAGTTGTATTGTCTCTAGTTTTCTTTTGGATTTTCTCGATCTGTGACACATTGATTTTATAGCAACGGCCAAGAGATACCATGCCTTAGTGCTATATGGGAAGTGACAGAACTACGGATTGAAAACGCAACTCTTGCGACTTCTCATTAAATGACACCCAGTACCTTTGGATGGTCGCCTATGTTTTAGTAAACACATGTAGCGGGGACGAATTATCAACATACATTAACACCATCCAAAAGGTATTCTTTGGCTGATCGATTGTTTGGTCGATTTGCTTTGGTAGACAAGAAGGAGTCAGGTGAGTCCATCCTAGATCCGGGGGCTGTAGTCGGACGAAAGAACATTCTAGAACTGTGCGGACGTGCATTCTGGGCAGACCCCAAGTCTAGATTTTCATTAGTTTCGGTTAACTGTTAAAACTCGTTTCATAACTACATCTTTTTCTACCAAACTTTACAGTACGATAATCAGCGTGATAGTGTAGATGAATAGTTTCAAGATTATGGTTTTATGGAATGCTTTGAATTATAAACATACAAGTGAAATTCAAATAAACGTTCTGTCTTCATGAACCAGAGCGACTTATTTTATGACTGATCTGTCAATCGTTGAACTTGTACGATTTTTCTGTGATTATTGGTAAAAACAAGGTTACTTTTTTGATCACAAGTTCTCTAAATTCTATTTAACACTGTCGCGTCAACACGTCAATGAGTGAGGAGTCGCTTTACTGGCAGTACGGAATGTGCATCAGATGCAGTCTTTTACTAAGTCACAAACGAAATTTAGTCCTCATTGGCTTGTCTAAATAATTTTCTTCTATTCTTCAATTAGGTCTTGCTTGCGACACACTTTGCTCCCATGATATGTTTTTAGCCAGTAGCAAATGAGGTTTCCTCCTCGAGTTCGGCAAAAGAATTTCGACGCAAGTAATAGTTATCCCCCCCAGAACCTACGGTACATTTTCATCGAAGTATTCGGATGGCCTAGAAGTTCATGGGAGAAATTTTGCATAACTACGAAATCCGCCGAAGTTTTAGCCGACTCAGTTAGCTCTAAAGTCTCAGTTTTTAAGCGGTTATCACATTTTCAACAGTTGTGCCCAGAGTTTTGGCTTTACTTCTGGTACCTACTGGTACTTCTTGCAGCTCAGATTTAGACATCTCCCTCACATCTTCCATCGGAGGCTTCTGTTTTCAACTATTTATCAAGTTGCAAGTTCACTGCAACCTAATTAATGAACCATCGATCATTCCAACAAAGTTACAAAATGTACCAGGTAAGTTTTTTATGGACCTTCTGTTGGAAAAGACGAACTGACATCCAGTGGTCTTATTAATTTCAGACGATGCTGTTTGTTGATATGACTAGGTAGAACACGAGTCGTTTGTATGGCTGAAAGTTCTCTAATGGACCACAAAGAAGAAATGCACGCCTGATGCACTTTTTAGCTTAAAGGTGTGAACACTGACCTCAGAAATGTACAGCTGATCGAAGAAGCCTTTGGTTACTGATAACGAAATAATCTAGTGAGCTCACGGAATGTGTGGGTGGATTAAAACACCGTACTTTGCTTCCAACTTCTAACAGATCTTATGCTAAAC
Organism: Paragonimus heterotremus; assembly: GCA_013368495.1. NCBI lineage: Eukaryota > Metazoa > Platyhelminthes > Trematoda > Plagiorchiida > Troglotrematidae > Paragonimus > Paragonimus heterotremus. The sequence continues at coordinate 51,276 of LUCH01001522.1, forward strand.
TCACTATGGGCAAAGGGTTGCGATGTCAACTAGTTCAGTCTGTAAGACTTGAAAAATAGTGTAACAATTTATATACAGGTTTACGATTTAGTAGTGATTCCAGGAAAATGTAATGAACACATCGTGATCAGCCACAATGATTGTGCGTACGCGATTGACAAAATGACAGTTTCGCAACGAACCACAATAACGGAAACACTATGAAAGAAAGTTTATGTCCAGAGGAAACAACTCTGGAAAAAATATTGGATAAAGAAAGTAACTTTAAATTACTGCCTAAAATTTTCTTTCATCTGCACAAAGTGATGTTTTAAAATTATCTAAACAGAAAACAATAGACGTTTACTATTCATTCTATAAATCGTCGGCACAGTTGAAATTTGTGATCATGATTATTGTTTACAATCCTTTACATTGATTTCCAACGTGTGATTTCGCGTGCTAAACACACCTCAGGCCGTGGTTAGCTGCTTGAATACTAATTAGGTGAGCACGTGATCATTTAGATGGATTTATTGTTGCACGATTGAAGTTGCGAGACGGCTAAGCAAGATATTGAAGAACATAACAGCTACACAAAACCAATTCCATGTGACAGACTTTGTAACATATGAAAACAACATCTTGTTAACAACACATCTTTATAACCGACTTATTAACCGCAAACGGCCTGACCATCGTGACTGAAGTTTACCAACTGAATCAAACGATGGAGCTACACTAGAAACTAGTCAATTGCTACAACAGTTACCGTTGTTTTTATGTGTAGTAGTTTCTAGGTATTACGTCCAGCAGTTAGTTCAACATCTGACATAATTATTCACTCATTCTGGAGTGCGAAAGTTGAGACAGAGGGTCCCAACATGCATGTAACTATCTATTGAGTAGCCAGTTCGATTAACTCTTCAAAGCATGGTGGTCTCATGGAGTGAAAACACAACCGAGAATCACCTCACGTGCGTGGTTGCCGCTATGTGACGGATATGCTCTGGCCCTTCCCGTGTGAGCTGTCTTGATCCAAAAAGCTACGCTGATTAGGAATGTGATCTTTCCAGGTTCAGCTGTCAGATAACTTGAAATTGAGCAGCAAGACAAAACAGATGAGATCATACAGCTGTATATTGCTTTAGTGACTGCGTAGGCGTGCTCAGGCTGTGAGGCACGATTACCTGTGTACGCAGCTAAGAGCAATCTGATTGTCCAACAGTTGACCGTGACTGCCGACCTATTACTCTGTACGTTCGAACAACTCGCAGAAATTCTGAGGGGCTTGACTTTGTTTACAACACATCCACTGTGCGCAGCGGTATTGGGAATAAGTCGTCACCATCGTAATCAGCATGCCACCAGCTGGGTAAATCGCTCACTGTCAAATAAGTCAGATATGTGACTCACCGACTCTGGCAGGGTCCTGCAAGTAAATCTCTTCTCTTCCACAAATCAGAATGTTGAGTCAGATACTGGATCTGAGGTCCCATAAGTCAATCTGAAACATGCCCGTGGATGCAAGTGATCAATTTGTGGCACACAGAGTGTGCACACTCTGCTGGGTCGATGCATCATCCAACGACCGGAACGTCTCATAACACTGATCGTGATGGAATTGAGGCGATACTCTATGGATATCGTACCTTGGGTTGAACGAAGCTTTCAAACCGGAGTATTCTCCAGTAAGTTGGATACACGTTCTACTGCACAGATCACCCGGTAAAAGGTGCCGGGGAGCATGATAATTGTTTAATAATCGATGATGGCATCAGTGCTTTGATGATTGACGAACCGCACGGCATCAGCATTCGGATCACGTCTATGTGCCTGCGACAGAATCGAAGTGAGTCTGACACATTTCTTAATGTGTACAGTTCACTTGTACGTCGTGCCGTTGACATAGAAGACTAGTTCTATGATCATCTGTCTGTCACAATTCACTGAACACTGGTAAATTACGGATCTTTCTTTTCTGAGCCACTTCACCGTGGGGATTTGTGCGGCTCAACATTATGACAGGGAGTTAACGGACCTCACGAAACTGGTGTAGTCAATGACAACGGTGGTCGTCTCGGATTATAGAGCCATGGACGTACTCACAGTACGCCTTCAGCGGAGCCCAGTATTTGAAGCTCAAATAAATTAATTTTGTTATACCTATTTTTTCTTCCGTATATAAGGACGACCACAATCGTTTTCTTCTCGGAAACCTGGATCGTGATTAACTTCTACTTTTTGTTTTGTTCAATCTTGTTCCACTGGATGTCGAAGATTTCGGTTGATACTTGATCCAAACTTAATTCTTTTCTTTCCTCCTTATTCTGTCTAGAGTGAAACAATGTGTAATTCCATACTGAACTAATTGTCTCATATCTTTAACCATATTTTCTCAGTTTCGATCATTAGTTCTTTTTGTTTCCGAGAGAGAAAAGAGTTTCATTTTCATAAGAGCTTACTATCTGCCTAACCAGCATTGGCTGGATGGACTATAAAGCCCTCCATCTAAGCATCTCCTGCTCACATTTTCTCGAGTTTACACTGGATAAGTGATGTGTGAGTAGAACTGTGAGTGCTTTACCGCAAACCGCTTGTGAGAAGTGAGTGCAAGTGTCCCTGGACTTCAGTGGCTGAGACAGGCCAATCGGAAATGAATGCCACCAGCCATAATCGAGCTGTTAACTAAAAAACCTGTAAAAACTAGGCTAATTAAAACTTCAAAATAGGTCAGTTAGTAACATGAAGTAGACAGGGCGGTGATGATTAGTCTAGTTTATTTATTGATTTTATGAGATGATTTATCGATTGTCCCCTGTCGTCTCCTCTTGTACATTATGGCAATCTGGATCCATTTTTACTGATCTCAATCAAATTTTAGTCAACCGTCCATAGTTGACATCATCACTGCCTAAGAACAACACATGCATGTGCATATCCATGGACTAAGTCATAAAATAATAGACTTTAAAATTTTTGGTGAGGTTTCAATAAGACCGTTTTGTAGGCTCTTATTCAGAAATGATGCAGGTTTTCCACTTTGAATGTTCAATCACGGGTAGAGTTGCAGACGTAATTCCAGTGTTTGTACACCTTTGAATTGATTTAAGTCAAAATACATCCACCACCAAAAACTTTACGATGACCTGTTTGTGCAACTACTTTCAACATGCAAGGAAAACAAAACCTAATGCGGAAAACAATGTTTGCAAACATTTTTAAGTCACACAAATAAATGCCAGAAGGTGAGTTAACTGAAACGTGGATGTCTGATAACTAGGTTTCCGAGGAAAAACAACAAAACCTCTAACTGCACATTTGGAGTGAGAGGAGATCAGAGAAAGGTACAATGGACAAAAACGACCGTTAATTGCCGTTAAGCACATTTTATTAAGCCGAAGATTTCGCAGAAGTTTGGGAATAATCCCTTGTTTACATCATACATAAACTGTGGATGGCGCAGACAATATGGTTGTAGCTTGTCAACTGATTGAAATTGTGCGACTCTACCAGATACTGTTGGATTGCTGTAAAGATTTAAAAAAGTCTGACACTGAAATGAAAAAAAAACATGAGAAGGGACTCCACGTCCTCCCGGAAAACCCACGCCAATTTTGACATCAGGTGTAGCTGATTTCGACTGCTCAACCTTAGTTGTCAGCCAGTTTACTGTAAACTTTGAAAGTGAACACCTGACACCAGGCTTGTTCCTTGGCTGCTACACGTTTTCGTTTTATATTTGTTAAGTTTACTTTTTCATTTAAAAAGGGTCACAGTGAAGTGTAACGTCATTGTCTAATTTGCCCCTAAAGTTGACATTCCATCAGACTCATTAATCTGTGTCATCTGCTCCACGATTGGGATGGACGATTAATTCGGCTGTAATGAGCACAAGAAAGAAACTATCTGACCTGCTGCCTCACATGTACTCGTGATCAAACTCGTGACGCCAGAATCTTGAATTCGTAAAAGTACTCGAATCTTTTTCATGGCTACTGGGCGTAGTTGGTTGAATGTCTGCTGCAGCAATTGAAAATGAATAGGTGGTTAGTTATAATAGGAAGTACACTGTCCACATTATGTAATCATGACAGCTATCGTAACAGCCATCAAGAATTTATACAATCGATGTGAACTTTGTAAAACCGATAACAGTCCGTTCGATTCATTACCGTATATTTTCTTACATGATTAACCCATATAAATGTGTTGTATTTAGCCTGATGATGGATCACCGAAAACAAACCTGTTCTCTACGTGTTCTTCTAATGTCTAAACCGGGCCATTTTTCGCAAACTTTGCTGGATAGATTAACACGCCTGTACTCATAAGGTGAAGCACTTAGCAGTGAGGTTTGTATTAAATGAACATTTCATTCAATTGAAGCCTTGCTGGTTAGCAAGTCTGACTCTCATATCTACTGCAAAATCGTCCTATTGAGAACGATCAGATGTTTCCACTTTGATCCCCTTCCATAGAACTCTAACAGCTAGCCTCTGAAGGCGTCAATAGCCAGCCTTAGGGATCGGTGGCCAAACTGGACTGATGATCCTTCGAGCGATAAAACACGAACAGGCAATCTCAGCGACAATCAGCAAAATGGTGGATAGCTCTATCGACTTTGTTTGCTCTCATCAGCACTACGCTCGCTGGGGATGCGAATTCACAAGCTGTGAATAAATGTCAAACTGATTCTTTATACCACGTGATAGCAGTCAGCAAGGTTGGAAGAAGACAGATTTCTTTTCTCGAGGCTGAAATCAGTCAGACACTTCGCCGGTAATCACTGAGACCAACTGTTTGCGAAAATTTTCTTCATTCCTTCTGAGGCGTAGTGGATGATTGCTCGTTTGTCGGCTAGCCACAAGTGGTCAATGTATTTCAGCATATGGAAAAAGAAAGCACTACAGCTGGGAATATAAATGAGACCTTCATACAACTGCACAGACAGTACCACAGATTTGGCATTCTGGCACACCGCCAAATTCGATTGTCAGGCTCAGAAACCTATATAATCTACATATCAAGTAATGCTGTGATTCGCTTGAGTTGAAATTACTAAAGTTTGCGGAATTGAGGAAAACGAACCACAAAGTGGTTTACAGTTGAGTTCAGACAGCCTATTATCAATGTGACGGGGATTGGCTGCCGGTGGTACGAACCAGCTGGTTCGCACTGAATACATTTAGGATGAATTGCAAAGTTGAAAAAAAAATCACAGAAGATTCAATGTGCTCGAGAGTTTGGAGACAATGCGACGCGGGTATCATTTGGGTGGCATCAAAAAATGCGTTAGGAATGTATAGTGCCAGGGAGACTTACAGTTTATCACACAAATTGCAGATATTCGTTGGCCCACTTTGTGCCCGCCAGCTCTGTGGAAAGAGACACCATCAAATTCCGTTGAGTTGCCAAGTTTGTGGTACCTATCTTCAGAAATAAAATAAGTCCGAAGGAGTTCTACCGAACAAAACCAAGCCTGTAAATCCACAAGACGGATGTCCTAAAAGAATCACAGTCCCCATTTACTCATCCTGGAAAATGTTCAGGCTTATGTTGCTAATTACAAGAAAATATGACTCCAAGTTCGAACTGACTGCTGAAGAACAGTCAATGTATTTTCAAAGAATACTGTTAACTCTCACCTTCCTTGCAAAACACAGGGTCAGTTTCTGGACGGTTTCCGATACTACAAAGATGTGAGTCAAGCATATTTTGACACACGTCGACTCTTTTGGGACTTCTTCATTAATATATTTGCTCTTTAACAAACGATGCTTTGAAATCGATGAACAGCCAGCTTCATGAAAGATACTTCTCAAGAACAGTTGTCCTCTAACAAACAACACTTACTACTGAGTTAAGTAACTACCCTATCGGTAGTTCTGTGTAAAATCTCTGTAAGATACCGCCAACAGGATTCATGCATAAGTATATACGTTGCCGGAGACATTTTCCTGTTTTGAGTGCATCAGCCGACAGCTACACTGCCTCATTATCAGACGAAAAGAGGATTATCTTCTTATCTGCCCTGTACCCTACTAAGAAGGTCATATGAAAAACTTTCCAATATATTTGCTGGCTACTATGAAGGAACAAACATGAGGTTCACTCTGTGGACAATACACTTAGAATACAAATATGCTGGTGTTTGTCCATATGATGATCTGTTGCTGCTTGGAAGAATCCTTTGGACTTTACAGCGTTAAGTGTTTGGATTTATTCCAAAGAAACTGTGAACTAGCAAAAAAGCGTTTTTTTCAATAATGTTAATCAATCAGCTATGTAGAGAACATAATCCAGTACTGGATGCACCACTCTTCTTGTAAGCTGATGATTCCGATTCAGGAATAAAATGCTAATTTACAATCTGTATAAATAAATTCATTATTACTTTCCTGGAAAAGTGAACAAACAAGCAGTGCTTGCTCTTGTTCAATGCGGTCAAATGTTCAAGAGGTTTTTTTTAATTTACGTGGAATCTTTTGGTTTGATACTATCTCACCTTCTCAGTTAATTAGACTGGAATGTTTTTCAAAGATCTAAATTATGGTTACATCCAAATATGTTTTTCTTTCAATAAAATGTTCAGTCTGCTCTAACAGTTTTCATCTTTGGATTGGTGATTTTGTTGTATTCCTACTGAATGTTTAAGAAGTGCATTGACGTTATTTTAAAAACCAATTTCAAATACAATTATGAGTCTAAGAAAATATATTAATCGCTGACGGCCGGTGAATCATATTACAGTAATCTGTGATATATTAGTTTAATTTGTGAAAACGAGAAACAGGTAACCTTTTGTTGAGTTCGGTAGTGAAAAACTGTGATCTTTCCACCGTTATTGTGTCTACCAGGGGAAAGTCAATCTGATCCACGAAGCTCACCCTAAACTGAGACTTCAGTGAGTTAACATTCAAATGGATCATGAGTTGTGCTGTGTTCTTCACTAAACTGTCAAACCTTTTTGCCGTTACAAAACTGTATGAGGTGAACTATCAGATTATGGATAGTTTTGTCAAAATCTGTCGCATAATGTACGGTTCTGTTAGCCACACAACTATCACGTTTGTGGTTGAGTGTTGTCACCTCTTTTGTCTAGAGTGATCGATGAAGATGGTTGAGAAGGTTAAGCAACAAAACCCTGAGACCAATTCATGGGTGCGTCTGTTCACTAAGTGAAGACGTGCAAGCACATGTTGGCTGAGGAATATGCGCTTTTCAGGATTTGTGGACCGAATGGATGAATCAATAATCTAGGATGAGACTACCGGTCATACTGGTCTGAGGTGGAGGAAACCAGTGAACTTATGTCATTACGTTCACATATTGACGGCAAACAACTCCTATCAACTGTGCTATGTAGGCGCGTTCTTTATTTTTCACACCATGTGGTAGATCTTTTTTAAACACCGCAACAATCTCAATGATTCTGCCCAGGGTCAAATAGTATGGCTTTTCGGAAAACTGAACACTTTCCGACCAAACATTCTAACTCCAGTCCTAGGCATGCGGTGACCGGAACGGGGCAGTTAACATTAATATCAAATGTCAAGTAGTGTGCTAGGGTCTAACGTCTTTTTTGAAATTTGAAAGTACTTATAAATAATCAGATATATAAATATGTTTGATCGAGCGAAGTAGGACAGTATTTTTTCGCTAAGAAACTAACAATGTTGCGGTCAGCATTCCAACAAGTATGATACTTTGGGGTTTTATCCAACTTCATAAAAAGTCAGACACGAACATTTAGCAGTATGATAATAGCTAATGGCAGAGTAAAGTCGTCGACCGATCATACCTTCTACGTAGTCAACTGGACCAGTTTGGGCAGCCAACATCGACTCCGCCGGTAAACACACTGAAACTACATTAGAGTAAATAGTGTTTAACGACTGGGATATGAGTAACAAGCCACCTCTCTGCGTAGAGGGGGATCCTTTAACGAAAATGGTCCTGGCACCGGTCAACAGTGTTATGAAACAACTCCCAATAACTGATACTGAGTAACGATATCAGCCCGCATCCTAGGGGGGGGGTCATCCACTGACCTTAGAACACCAGGTCAAAACGACTAAAATTTTCAATCCAGTAAAAAGCAGTAGCAATTGGGGCATATTCAGATTTGCAGAGGACGTCGCAGTCCGCGGATTACCACGATGTGGATGAGGAG